>PVJC01002217.1:0-81893 GCA_004026665.1 Murina feae | reverse complement strand
GTAGGCAAGCTTGGGAGGCAGGCCGCACCCAGCCCTGGCCACGCTCAAAAAAGAGAACAACATGCAGGGGAGGGCAAGAGTCTGAGAGATCAACATAGAGGGGGTGCCTGCTCCAAGCCTCCACGGTGTGCCTGGGGGCAGGTCCCCGGCAGGTAGACACACACAGGAGGACTGCTCCGAGCCTCAGATGCAGCTGGGGACAGGTCCCCAGTGGCGACACACACACATACACACACACACACAAAAGGTGCCTGGCAGACTGGGGCCATCATAGGACATCCACTGAGGGGTCCCAGACTGTGAGAGGGCACAGGTCGGGCTGAGGGACTCCCTCCACCCCGAGTGCACAAATTTTTGTGCACCGGGCCCCTAGTTTTAATATAGATCTTAAAGTTACAAAGGTAACTTGACTTTTTAGTGTAATTTTAGAAACAATTTCAATTAACCCATTACCACATAAAGATCAAATGAAGGTTTATTTTATTCCAATTAACAATAACCAACATTGTCCATCAACAAATATCTGAGTCCCTGCTATTGTTAGGTAGTATGGAGGTGCCAAATACAGTGATAAACAAAACTGAAGTAGGCCAATGATTAAGAATATATTTATGAATCCATTATTGTTGTAAGTATTATAGGTCTATTTTTAGAAGAAAAGAAAATAGAAGAGAAGAAAAATTAATGCTTCAAGATTAAATAACACAGATGATTTTAAAAAGACCATCTAATTACCCTTCTAACACAAGGTACATATTTGAAATTAAAGATTCTCATGAGAATTGCATCCCAATTTATATGACCTTCCACTTCTTGAAAAAAAAAACAGCTCATTTAGCTAAACACCCATTAACTTAAATTTTTTCTAATTATAACACAATATATTTGAAAAACTTCATCACACTTTGAGTCACAAAAGAATTCTTGAGTAAATTTGTCCTAACAGAATAAACTATATTAAAACTATAAGTGACTTTAATGTACTGGAATTACTTGATTCAGGCAAAATAAAACAAAACCACTCCATTAATCTATCCACTCTTCAAAAAAAGTCTTCTCCAATAAAAATCCCAATCATTCTCATTGATCTGGCATCATTTCTTATTCCTCATAGATAGCTTGTTATGTTTGTCAATCAGAATAAAGACTGATGATAGTTTATTACTCTGCCACAGAAAATATATTTGGATATAAGAAAGGAACTCATTTAAATGGAAACAAAAGAATGAATGTCTAAAAGTAACAGTTGATGAATCTGAGCTACTAATCAGGACAATTTCTGAAAAACACAGAACTTTCATTAGTCTCCCATCCTCCTCATCCTTAGCATAATTTTAAAGATCGTTTATCACTTGCTTATAGTAATGGTGTACAAATATTAATCATCTACTGAGAAAAAAGGAGCAGGCAATACAAAGTTCCTTTTCAAATTAGAATGACAATTTAGCTAACATACTGTGGGTATCTAATCTAATCTAATAAAAGAGTAATATGCAAATTAACCTTCTAAGCCACACCCACCAGCCAAAGTCACACCCACCAGCCAATCAGAGGGACTATATGCAAATTAACCCAGCCAAGATGGCGGTTAATTTGTATACACAGCCTCGAAGGAAGCCAAGTGCTGCAGAAGGGAGCCAATCGGCAGAGATGGGAGGGAGCAGAGAAGGGAGGGAGCAAAGCAGCAGAGAAGGGAGGAAGCTGAGGCAGCAGAGAAGGGAGTGAGGCCTACCACAGTGGGCCTCGCTCCCTTCTCTGCTTCGCACTGGCTCAGGAAGCCCTATTCTTGCAGGAATAGGCTGAGGAAGCCCTATTCTTGCAGGAATCTTCCTGCAATGGGCTTCTAGTCATGCAATAATTGTCCTTCAGCTTGCTTTCTCAAGGACACACTGAAAGACATTTCACAGAAGCATGAGACAAAAACGTAGGCATTTTCTAAGTCTAGACACACAAAAATAATTACAGAAGGAAAAAGATGCTGAAAGTATATGCAACAGTGGTTTCATTAGGAGGTCAGGATTATGGATGCTTTTTTTTTTTCTTTTTCTTGATTCTCTAAAATTTCAATAGCACTAGAGAAAGACATATGCATTTAAAAAAAATTAAAACATTCAAATCCAAGACTCAAATTGGATCACAACCAAATTAGGCACAATATACTATACAGCTGAGGCAGACTATCTGAAGCCAATGCTGTAGGTACACTTTTGAATACACTTCTTTCTCCTCTTTCTGCAGAATCCATTTTGCTTCTTTCTTAACTAGCACTGCCTTAGACTTTACACCTGCCAGGATATTCCTAGCACACAGATTTACATAAAGAATTATCTTGGCCCTGGCAGGGTAGCTCAGTTGTTTAGAGCATTGTCCTCATATGCCAAGGTTTCAGGTTCGATCCCAGGTCAGGGAACGTTCAAGAATCAACCAATGAATACATAAATAAGTGGAATAAATCTCTCTCTCTCTCTAACTCTAAAAGAATCAGTAAAATTTTAAAAATTATCTTTTCTTAAAAATGCCTCAAAACAAAACTATTTCAACAAGCTTTAGGCTAACCAATCTGGAGAGTAAGATGACAAAAAGAAGGGACAGTGGCAGCGGATAAACAGGAAATGGGAACAAGTTCTTGCCTGTCTTCCTTGTCCTATCTACAGGGGGTATTTAGGTTTTTATGAGATTGGCCAGGTCCTGTCACCTTTTTCAAGTGCATAAGAGGCAGACCAACCATTACCTATTTAATAAAACAATCTAGTGCTGTCAGCCGGCGTAGCTCCATGGTTGACTTATAAACCCGGAGGTCATGGTTTGATTTGCGGCACTGTCAAGGTTGGGGGCTCGATCCCATGTGGGGCATGCAGGATGCTGCTGATCAATGATTCTCACCATTTATGTCTGTTTCTCTCTCCCTCTCCCTTCTTTGAAATCAATAAAATATAAAATAAAACAATCGAGTGTTTTTGAAGAATTATATTATTTATACTCTGTAGGCAGGCATCTTTAAAGATTTTCAGCTTCTATGCAATCTATCTTCTAATAACTCCAGAACATTCTATATCAGTAATAGGAGAAAACCTTAAAAGAAATATTTCTGGCATAGACAATGGAAAACTGCTTTTCAACAAAATGATAAAAATAAGTATAAAGACTCAAATATATTATTTGTTTCTAATCCTAAAAGGACTTTCAGTAAGTTTCTATCCCAAAGAACACTTTTCCTGAGGAGCTATGCTACTCTTTCCCAGCTTTCCTTAGAGGTATCAACTAAACCAAGAGCTAAACCTTTACACCAACAAAAACAAAACGGCCTGCATTTTGTCAAGTCTTTTACCCAGACAATGTCAAGCTGATTTTCTCCAGATGGTTTGTCATTACGTATTTGTCTATCCAAGGGAAAGAAGTACCTTCAGAATGTTGTGGAATAGAAACCTTCCAAAAGAGATACAGCAGGAAGGCTTTCTCTGCCCCAATGATCTTCTCATACAACACATTTCTGAAAAACAGGCATTTTGCCACATTAAGTGGCACTTCAATCATGAGATTGTTCCCTTTTGTGAGAACAGAATGTGTACGTAATGTCAGTATGTCACATTCTAAATACAGCACACTTAGTTCTTTCTGGATACTGATAGTTGCAGTTCCCTTATATCTAAGCATTTCATCATGGAGAACTCAAAACATTGGCATGGCGAGTCTCTGCATCAGAGTTGTCATTACAGGTAACTGGTCTGCACAATGAAACATTTGGTAGTTATTCAGGAGCAATTCCCGGTGTTTAGAATGGCGCCTGAACTACAGGCAGTGTGACTGCAATTGTTCCCACTGGGCGGGATTTCAAGTGAGAGAACCTGAGTTCATCTGATTGCACAAGCAACTGCTGCAGTGTCCTTCCTCCTGCCTGAGCCTTGGTCTCTTCATCTGTAGAACAGAAACAACTGTCCCAACTATTTAACATGGTTAATGTGAGGCTCGAAGGCGGTAAGTGCAACCACTTAATAAACTTATAAAGTACCATAATTGTTTAAAGTATCTTGAATTAACTACCTCTTTTACATATTTAGTTTATGAAGCTGATAAAAGGGCAATCCTTGCCTTTCTTTACAATTTCATACTTTGAACTAACCAAAAATATCTTCAAGTTATTTCTTACACCATGCATTACATGAAATCATTAGCCATGGTAAGAAATTTTGCTAAAGCATGGAACAATCTGGAAAAAATAAAAATGCCTTTAAAAAATAAAAATGCCTATAGTATAATCACTATACTATTCAGTATATTTACATAATGAAATTAAAAACTTTTTAAGGTACTTTGTGGTCTTCAGTCTATTTTTGAAAATCTAAATAAATACACAAGTTTTGGAAATGTAACCTTATAATGCGTGCTATTAATAGTCTTATTTGAACACTTGACTTAGAAGGAAATATAAGATAAAAGTCATTAAATGGTACACTTAAGATCTATGCATACCTTTTTATGTAAATTTTAAAAATATTTATTTGAGAGAGAAAGAGAGAAACATCAATTTGTTGTTCCACTTATTTATGCATTCACTGATTGATTCCTGTCTGTGCCTTGACTGGGGATCGAACCTGCAATCTTGGTGTATCGGGACTTACGGTAAAAGAACTACCTGGCCAGTCTATGCAATTTTTACTTCAAAAGAAAAAGACCTCTAAGCAAATACTGAACTCTAATCAATGATGCACATACTGAAATATTTAGGGTTGAAGTGTACTGATATCTGCTGCTTATTTTGAAATGCATCCAAAAAAAGTGGAAATAATGGATAGATAAGAGGAATGGATAAAGAGTATAGATAGGTGATAAAGTATAATAAAACATTATAATGGAATCTAGCTAGCAGGTACATGCATCTTCACAGAACTCTTTCAATTTTTCTATGTGTTTGAAAATTTTTATAATAAAGTGTTGGGGGGAAGAGTAACTGGATGAGAAGGTAGACAACTAAGTAAACGAGAGGCATAGGAACTGGGAACTTCAATAAAATATATTTTCTTAATTTCATTCCACAGTATTTGTTGGTTTTCAATAAACAAAGTAGGACTAAAAATTTATGTTGGTCATCTCTGGTAAAACCATAATTTTCTACTAGATTTAACATTAACCATCACTCTTAGAGACATAATGAAATTCTAAGTAAATGAAAAATACATTGCTAATTTTAAACAGAATAAACACCATTGAATTAACCTTTAAAATTAAAAATCTGACTTAAATCATAAGGTCAAATTAAAACAAAAAAGCAAGCACTGATGTCCTCAAAGTTCTGGAGGGAAAAAACACATCAATTTTTAAGTCTATAAGTTTTTATTATCAGAGAAAAACTATTTGAATTTTTCAGGTTTTTCTAAAGACCTCTATGATTCCTTCCACCCCCCGTAGCTCACTCACTGAAAAAAAAAAATAGCGACACGGTATTTTTTATATGAGAAAGGAATTCTATATAATAAACCCTAAGGTGCAAATTGACCTAAAGACAGAATAACCAGTGGCTATGACATGCACTGACCACCAGGGGGCAGAAGCTCAATGCAGGAGCTGCCCCTTAGTTGTCAGTGTGCTCCCACAAGGGTAGCGCCTCTCAGTCAGAAGCCGGTAAGGAGCAAGGGGTCCCAGACGGCAAGAGCCCCAGACTGCAAGAGGGATGTCTAAGCCAGCAGACGGACATCCCCTGAGGGGTCCCAGACTGGGAATGTCGTGCACCAGGCCTCTAGTTTTTACATGAGAAAGGAAGACGTCAACATTTTCCATCTTTGGAGCCCATGCTTGTTGCTCAGCTTTGTGTAGCTTAAACCTGCCTTAGATAGAAAGGGCAAACAAATATCCTGAATGGTAGGCAAGATACCAGAAGGCAACAAGGAGACATATTGCAATATAAGTATAATGTTCATGGGGAATGACTGCAGAGAAGAGCTAACAAACAGCACAGCGGTGAGAGTAGCTAATCCAAGTGCCACTCCAATCCAGAGATACATGCAATGAGTTCCCCTTAAGTTGCACTTACTTCTACTCATAAAAGTCCTAATACCAACACTTGGCTCCTTTTTATAAGAATAAAGAGAAAAATATCTGGCCAGCGTGGCTCAGTGGATGAGCATCAACCTAAGAACCCGAGGTCAGTTAGACCTCCAGTCAAAGCACATGGCTAGGTTGCGGGATCGATCCCCAAGTGTGGGGTGTACAGAAGGCAGCGAATCAATGATTCTCTCTCATCAATTATGTTTCTATCTCTCTCTCTCTCTCCCCCTCTCTCTTTCTCTCTGAAAAAAAATTTTAAATGATTTAAATGGTAAATTTTGTCATGTATATTTCACCACAATTTAGGAAAAACAAAAAACAAAACTTGGGATGGGTAACAAAAGGTGAGTTTGGTAACAGAGGTGAAGAGTGACTGTCTCATTTCCTTAACTATCCACTTAGATACAATAATATCCATGACAGGGGAAGAAATATCTACTCCAAAACTGGTTTTCCCCATTTCTTTCTTTAGCCTTATAGTTCTTGGGTCACTTAACTGAAATTCTTTTTTTTTAAAGCAACAACATGTATGCTTACTAACTGTACTGTTTGTTATAATTAATGATTTAAACCATTTAACAGGAAAATAAATATTTAAACATCCTAATCCTCTGCATACAGTATAGTGTAGTCTCTTTACCTTAGAAAACAGAGAGCCAAAAGACTGGTCCTAGCTGGTAAAATGTTTTCACTCTAAAAAGTAGGGGGTGTTGAAAGAATAACAAAGCAATCAGAACAAGTAACTTAAAAGCTAAATTTGTTTCCCAGCCTAAGTGGCTCAGGGGTTGAGCATCCACCCATGCACCAATTCAATTTCAAGTCAGGGCACATGCCCAGGTTTCAGGCTCAGTCCCCAGTAGGGGGTGTGCAGGAGGCAACTCTCTCATAGATATTTCTCTCTCCCTCCCTCTCTCTCCCTCTCCCTTCCTCTCTCTTTAAAAATCAATAAAAAAAAAATTTTTTTTTAAATTAAATTTGTTTCCTAAAGCAGTAGATATATTTTCTAGCAAAAGTAGTAAAGCTCTGGCCTGTATGGCTCTATTGGTTGAAGTGTTGTCCTATACATCAAAAGGTCTCAGGTTCAATTCCTGGTCAGGGCACATACCTAGGATTTCTGGGTTTGATCCCATTTGGGGTGTGTAGGGGAAGCAACCAATTGAGATATTTTCTCTCTCTCTCTCTCTCTCTCTCTCTCTCTCTCTCTCTCTCTCTCTACCTTCCCCCTCTTAAAAGTCAACGAACATGTCCTTGGGTGAAGAAAAAGTAAAATAAAATAAAAACTAGTTAAAATGTTGGCATTCATAATGAAGGAAAACCAAGATATACAGAGCTCAAAGTGAAAACAATGCAAAAGATGAACTATGATTCTTTTAAAAAAGGTTTTAATATCTCACTTATGAGAATCAAAACATGCTTATATGCATGTTTTGTACAAGTAAAGCTTATACTCTGAAGCTTTCCCAAACTCTTTCCCACTGTCTCACCTCTGCTCTGCTCTAAATCTCACTTTTTTTCTTCTTTTTTTTTGGGAGGGGGGGCCGGGGAGGGGAGGAGAGGGAGTGAAAGGCTGAAACAGGGAAGGAAGATAACAGGAATAAACCAGGTAATAGGAATAGAGAGGGGGCAAAAACCAAAAACACTCCAGTTTATTTTTTTCTTCTCACATTGAATACTAAAAACAACTTCATCATCAAATGCTAACCAAATTTCTAAGGGCAACCAACCAAATTCCTTAGGGCAAGAAAAAACTAATTTCCTGAAGTCACAACCTAATCTAAAGTAAAAGAAAGGATGCAGGCTTTGCATCTGTAAATTAAGTCTGTATGCCAAACTCCTCAAACAACCTTTACTGCAATACAGGTTACAGTTAAATATGATGACATGAACCTTGGTCCAAAGGGTGGAGCACTAAGCTCTTTTACAGCTTTCTAGTCTAACAAGTGAGATCAGTTGAAGAACTTTAAACTCAAGCGCTTCATTCTCTAAGTATAGAAAACACCAAGGTTTTTATGAGAAGCACATGGTGCAGGCAGCTAACCAAGAGTTTAAAGAGATAACTTCATGATATTGCACTGATAACAGCTCTATGGGAAGAAGAGAATGAGAATTTGGGCAGAAGCGAATCTCTCTGTATGAACTCAAAATAATCCTGCAAAACAGCTCATCATTCCCAGTGTCCTTTTGATCTCAATGACAAGTGTGAAGGTCTCTGAATTAAACTATTTCAGCTAGGGGCAGGCCTCCCTATGCCAGGAATAGTAATGCTTTGTCCCTGTTGTAAAACATGTGGTTGATTCTTGGCAAACACTCTCAGAACCAGAATGTAATATCAATACTGATACAGTCCTGTGCTCTTGCTTGTGCATATTTTTCTAAAACACTTTCCTCATTCGTTTTCCTTCATCATGCTCCTTCCTTTAATAAGGAAGACAAAACACTGGATCCTAGGGTATGCATACTAAGCAGATTTTCATCCCAAAATGTAGCCTTAATCTTCTGAAGGCAAATGTCCTTCACAGGCTCCCTCTTCTGTGGATGCCACTTTCCCTAAACCGCAGGCCTTCCGGATTCACAGCAGGACCAGGACAGATTACAGTTATGTGGTAGGTTCTGTCAGGCAAACTTTGACAAGGCCTCAAAATAGACCCTGGGCACCAGCCAGGGAAACTGCCGCTCACAAGCTCCAACTTCATCATAACACGTTAGCCTCTTAGCACTTTTCTCTCTCTCTAGTCTCTCTCGTGTTAAAAGGGCAAAGATTCCTGAACCTCCTCTAGTCATCAGTGAGCTACATAACACAGAAATTAAAAATTTTAAACCTCCTTTATCCTGTCAGTGAGCTACATAACACAGAAATTAAAAATTTTAAACCTCCTTTATCCTGCTCACAACACTCTGCAAAATAAAGACTGAATCTGTGCCTACCTCCTACCTTGGGAAATTAACCCATCAATAGCACTCTGGTTTGCAAAAGGATTTTTAGATCTCAAACTCCGCAGAGGTTTATTTTATTATGAATAGACTGGGATGAAGAAGATAAAGGACAGAGAGACTTGGGCTATTTATTTCCCTCATGACAATAACATAGTAGCGGACTTCAGTAGGGCAAGAAGTTAAACTATATACAATGTTTTTAATCGATGTTGGTCATAACGTTCTAAAACAATCAACCTACTACAAAAGGTATTCATTTAACTATAACCAATTATAAATGAAGTGATTTGTCCATAACAGTACCAGTCCTTAAGTTACAGTATATTTTACCCTGATCAGGACAAATAAAATGAACCACCTGTCACTTTAAAATGTTTTAAATTGTCTTATAAAATACAGTTGCAGTATTTTTGTAAATGGAAAGAAGGATAAATTAATACAAGTAATGAAGAGCTCCCTTCTCCTCTCTGCAAGGTTAAGAAATAAGTTAACTTCTATTATAAAATAAAGCCAAATACAGGATTGAAATAAATTTTTAAATTTCACAATACTGCAATCACACTTTCAGAAATACATTCCACATACAAACTCATGGACTAGTACAAAGACTTATACATGAGTTATTCACTATAGAAGCATTTGTATAAAACTACGAACAATCCAAATGCCTATTAATAGGAAATGGCAAAATAAATTATGGAAAATGAATAAATTATGGTTCATCTACCTTAGGCAGGACATCCAATCTTTTAAAAAATCAGATGGGAAAGTGGGTCAGCGGCAGTAGAAGAGGATATAAGAGGGATAGATGGTGATGGAAGGAGACTTGACTTAGAGTAGTGAACACACAATACACTGTACAGATGTTGCATTATAGAACTGTATACCTGAAACTTATACAATTTTACTAGCCAATGTCACTCCAATAAATTCAATAAAAAAATTTTAAAAAATCAGATGGACATATGTACTAATAGAGAAAGAGCTCTAAGACATATCAAGAGTAAAAATGAAAAAAAAAAAGAGTAAAAATGAAAGGAACAGGACATTTCTCCTAAACATATGTGATTACATATGTAATAGAAAATTTGGAGAAGCATACACAGGAAACCATTAACAGTGGTTGCTTGGATTAGAAGGTGAGGGAGTGAGAAAAGTTTAGCATAGAAAGGAGTTTTCCTTTTCACTATGTAACGTTTTCTTTTTAAATGTTTTATCAATTTTAAAATGTCCTACAAAAATCTACTGAATCCATGATGTGAGCATTCTCCTTCCATGCTTGCCATTTTTTCCCTCTTCTTAACCACTTCTACTCTTGTACCGACTGCTATCCCTACCACTAGACTAAAACAAAAGCATGCATATGCAACAAATCTCAGAGTTTCTTCAAGAAATACAATAGCCTGGCCAGTGTGGCTCAGTGGTTGAGCCACGTTCCCAATCAGGGCACATGCCAGTGTTGCAGGCTTGATCCCCAGTAAGGGGCGGGCAGTAGGCAGCCAATCAATGATTCTGTTTCATCACTGATGTTTTGATGTTTCCATCTCTCTCTTCTCCCTCTCTGAAATATATATATATATTTTTTTTTAATTTTTTTAAAGAAATAGAATTCTCTGTCTCCCCACCAAAATAAAGAAATAATAGAACAAATGAAAAAGTATGACATGATAAACCCAGTTTTTAGCCCATTGTTTGATTACTTTTAAGTCTGGCCCAATTTATTATAGGCCAATAGGTTTTAAAAGTACAATGGGCAACACACACACAAAATCATTTTGCCCTGCTCAGGCAGCGCAGTTGGTTAGAGGATCATCGGGACACGCCAAGGTTTCGGGTTCGATTCCCCGTCAGGGCATATACAAGAAACAACCAATGACTACATAAATGGGTAGGACAGCAAATCGATGTTCCTCCCCATTTTTGTCCCCCTTCTTCTTTCTCTCTAAAATCAATAAATTTAAAAAATATTTTGACTCTTGCCACAGGTGTCCTATCTATCATCTTACAGGGGAAAACAGGAGGAAATGGACAGTTATTTTACTCACAGGGTAAATGTGCTCAATTTCTTCCTTCTGAAGTTTAAGAGCTCTGAAGTGACGGTCATTAAGTCTATTTGTTATTTGCGAACTGGACAAGTTAGCATGTTTTCCTGGTTCAAGGACCATCTCTCCATTCAGAGTCTCCAGAGAGAAAGCAACTATCTAAAAGGAAAAGGTTATGAAAGGGCCTTTTGTAGGTGCAGTGATCTTATGATGCGGACAGAAGAATCTATTTCCTCTTAAGTGACCCTCATCAGCATTCCCAGCACACTGCAGGGAGATTTTCTTTCTGCCCATCATCAATTCTGTTCCTTTTTACACTAAGAGCCGGGGAACCAGTTCACAAAGAGCTTTGCAATAAACTGCTCCCTCCCTCGTTTCCAGTAAAGATGTGTTTTTGTTTTTGTTTTCAGAGATAAAGAACCTACTTTGTCAAATCTGTTCTCCCTATCACTTTTCCTTTCATAACAAAGACGCTTAAATCCTGACCGAAGGAGGCTTCTCTTCAATATCCACCTGTCAGACCATCAGTGATGGTGACGGTGGTTTCCACAAGGGATTTTCCAAAAGGGGATCTCTGATCCCGGGGAACTGAAACTCTTATGTCACTACTGGCTGGACAAAAGTCAAAAGCAGCATTAGGGAACATTCTGAATTAAGAATCAATAATCTAGGAAACAAGATGCCAAAATGTAGTCAAAAAATTAAAGGAATTTGGTAAGCAAGACCAACAGGGTAAACTTACCACTACTTTATCAGAGGTAACTGAAGTTCTTTATAAATGAGAATCAGGGTAAAATAAGCTGAATTCCAGAAAGAAGAAAAGGAAAACAGTCTAAGAGTATCAAGAACTCTGTGATTCAAAGTTATTTTGCTTAACATTTTAAAAGCCAAAATGATCAAGTTACATTTCAGCATAAAAAGGTTATTTCTAGCTTTAAATGAATTCATTCCAATAACAAATGATAACTTCAGTTCACACTTCCTTCTATACCAGAACTTAAATAAGAAGTCACTATATATAGTCTCATTCCACATTTTTAAGGATAGATTTGCAAAATGGGTGAAACCTTTCACTCAGTAGACTATTTCGCATACCGCAGGTTCTTTCACTGACCTTGTCCCTACCTTGAGGATGGCAGCTCTCCTTTTCACTGGTGTTGTTTCTATAGCCCTTCATGTACCTTCCACATTGGGCAAAATATGGGTAAAAATCACAACAATCCACCTAGGAACTAACAAACAATTCTACATCCAAACATTCTGCAAAGGTTCAATTTTTATTTCCTTACCACACTTCATGACAATAAATATCCAGCAACAAAGTTAACGAAGGGTGATACACTTCCTATAAAATGAGTGAAGGCACCTAATAAAACAGGCAGCAACAAACATCTAGCTTTCTCCTCTACTCCAAATTTTAAGATCCAAATCAATGATTCACCAAGTAGTGACCTAACTTCCTACATGAATCACCCTTTCCAAAATTCTTATTCTACATCCCTAGAATGCTAGCTCACCATCTCTTGTACTTGCTAAACAGGACATGATGTTGGTAAGACAGGGTTAATTCTGCAAGACTGTCAAACCACAGCAAGCCTCAAATCCCAGCCAACTCTTATCTGCAACGCTGTGCCTCCTCCAAAAACAGATTTATCCCCGAAATAAAATGTTATCTTGGGGGGAAAAAAGTTATTTTAAACATTAAGAAAATCATCCGTCCATCCCCTGCCTCCCCCCCTCTGATGCCATCCCTGCATCCACATTCTCTTCCTATTGTGATTTAAAAAAAAAAAGGAATGGCCACGCTGTTATCCTCACACACCTTTTAGTCAATTAACCTACTCTACAGGTTTTTTGTTTTGTTTTGTTTTGTTTTTCTATTGATGGCAGAAATGCTGAGTCATTAAATAGAAACTCCAAGAAAATGAGCTACAAATTAAAGTGTAGGATACAAATTTCCCTAGCCACATCTCACAGCAGCCTGACATGTGTTATCTCCCGCGGTGAGAAAAGTAGAGCAAACCCCTGAACTTTTCCCAGCGCACCCAGCTCTGCTCCTCCCCCACCCCCCGTAAGAAATAAAGCCAGGGGGGTTTCCCTAGGTCCTCCCGCTTCCCACAGGATCTTCCCAGGCAGGAGGAGCAGGCCTGGCTGGACTGCACAGCCTAACCATCTGGGTGTGCACAACACTCCCTATTAGTCAAGCATGAAGCCTGACGCTCCTAGCAAGCGCCAGTTATGCCTGCACTTCAGTTCGGGTCAAGGAGGAAGGGGGGAAAAAAAAAGGCCATTAAAAAAAAATTCTACGCCCTCCACCGGTCCCGGGGTGGACCGGCTGGGGCAGACCCGAGAGAGTGCGGCGTCCAGGACCGAGGGGACGCCACGAGCACCCGAGGCAGAGGGACAGCAGCCCCGGGCGCTCATCTCGGCGACAAGGCGAGTAACACCTTCCCCTCCGAGGACGCAGGGTGCGCGCTGGACATCAGGCGAGAAGCCGGGGACCGCGGGAGGCGGGGGGCGACCCTGACCCCGGAACCCGCCCAGGGGACGCGGCCAGCTCCAGGGGAGCCCGGCCCCCAGCAGCGGTCAGCGGCGGCGCGGACCCCGAGCTGCCGAGGCCGGGAAGGGGACCCCCAGCCCCGCTCTCCCCCGGACCGCGCGAAGAGCAGCCTTTACCTGTCCCTGGACGCGGGCAGTGGCGGCGGCGGCGGCGCCGCCCGGGAAGGGCCGGAGCGCGGCCCGCCCGCCGGGAGCCCGCCGGGGCGAAGAGCGGGGAGCAAAGGGCGAGGGGCGCGGAGGGCGACCTCGGTCCTAGGTCCCCGGCCAGGCGGGCCGGGCTGGACACGGCAGCTCCAGATGCCGGCAGCCGGTCAGCCAGTCACGCCGGTGTCCCCGGGGCGCCGCGGCTCAGGCAGCGGGAACCAGCCCCCGGGAGGAGCCGCAGCCCGAGCGGCAGGCGGAGGCGGCGAGGGGCGTGGCCACAAGGTCGGCGACCCGCTCACCCGGAAGTAGTTGTGGCCGCGGCCGCGCGCGATGGATAGGCTTGATCCGGGCCGAGCCGTGTGCTCCCGGCTGCCCCGCGACGAGCGGCGCGCCGCCTGGGGAACGAGGCTCCGGCCACCCCGCCCCGCCTCGCGAGCTGCGGGGACCCCGCCGGACGGAGGGGGCGGCGTGCGACCGCCGGTCGGCGGAGGCCCGGGCGGCCTAGAGATGGCTCCTCCGGGCCCACGACCGGGGCCAGGGATGTGAATGGATGCGCGTTATCCGTTCGAGGCTGCACCTGTCCTGGTCGCCTCTACACTGTCCGACCGAATGGGCTTGGGTAAGTGGGCCGGGGTGGCAGTTCCGACTGTAGGAAACGGGGGTGAGAGGGTGAGTGGGCGCGGTTGAAATGCTAGCAGCCTTATGTTCGAAAGGAAAACGAGTGATTTTAAAAATTGTTTCCCCGAGAAGGATAGTGGGGAGTGGGGAGGAGGGATGCACATAGATCCATTAGATGCCTGATAGACACAGACCTGTCATTCATTGCAGAAGCAGCTCTGCAGACCCACGAGGTGCACGGCACTGCGGAATGACCAGTCTAGCTCTTCGTGTGCTAGACTGATTTCAACCAGCAAGCAAGGTAATGGCAGATTGTGCAAGGCTCTGCAGGAAATGACACAACAGTGATGAGAGAGATTATATATACCCTCTGCAGGATAGAATGGCTGGGCGAGACCACTGGAGGGAAGTGAGTGAGCAGCCTCCTGAGAAGAAGAAGGAAATTACATTTAGACACAACTCTACATACAGGGTTGGTTCTAGAACCCACCTCCCCCCATAAAAGCCCACGGATTCTATGTTAAGAACCTGTCCCTAAAGCCTTCTGAGGGCTGTTTCTGTGCTTCTGTAATTTCAGGGGGCTTGCTTGCCCTTTAGCCTTCATGGGAGTTTGGACTACCTCATTGATAGGAGAGGTTCAAGGCATGATTTAGGGAGCTTTGGTACCCGGACAGTGAGGCATCCACACATGCTTCATTGCGTGGTACCCTCAGCCTTGAATGACAGACATTAACCTGTCACTGTTTCTCTTTCCATGTCACTATTTTTCTCAGGTCTGTGAGCAAAATAACTCTTACCTGGGATCAAGAGGAGATTAATCTTGCCAGAAGAGCATACTATTTTATGCTCTGAATAAAGGATGACATATTTTGCTAAATCAGTTAAAAGATAAAATTAAAAGCTGATTTGCAAGAAAGAGTATCTATTCAGTTAATAATGCATTACCTGAATTATATCCATAAACTCAATGATTTTTTTTCTTTTTTAAATATATTTTTAAATTTATTATTATATGTTTTTATTGATTTCAGAGAGGAAGGGAAAGGAGGAGAGATAGAAATATCAAGGATGAGAGAGAATCATTGATCGGCTGCCTCCTGCACGCCCCCTGCAACCCAGACATGTTGGAATCCAACCATGACCTGGTTCATAGGATGTTGCACAACCACTGAGCCACAACAATGGGCCTCAATGATGTTTATTAAATATCAGTTTATATAGCTGCAAAATTAATCCAAAGATTGGATAATATTACGATGACATTCTCTTGCCCTTTTTATTTTACTCTTTAACCGCTTGTTTTGACTCAGACCAAACAGAGAAATATTTTGTTGTGTCTTCTGGGAAATCTGGGAGGCAGCTCACAGTTATTGAGTACCTGTGATTTGCATAGCATTGTGATAGCACTTAAATATATTATCTCTTTCAGTACTGGACCAGCCTTCAGATATGGGGGTTACTGTACCCATTTTAGTAACAAAGACATTGAAATTTAGAGAGATTGTGACTTGCCTAAGTTAACAAAACTAGTAGATGGAAGAACTAAAATTTGAACTCAGATATTCTGGCCCTAATTCCCTTCACACCATGTTGCTATACTTTAGTATTTATTTAAGAGGGCCATATAAGCAAAGTATCCAGCCAACCAGATTTCTATGTTGCTTTTAGAATTTTATTACGAAACTATACTTTTACATAGACTATACATAAGACAATTTTGGAATTTCTCTGTGTTTTACTTGTCCCTTTATAGCAGTGGTTCTCAACCTTCTGGCCCTTTAAATACAGTTCCTCATGTTGTGACCCAACCATAAAATTATTTTCGTTGCTACTTCATAACCGTAATGTTGCTACTGTTATGAATCGTAATGTAAAAATATCTGATATGCAGGATGGTCTTAGGCGACCCCTTTGAAGGGTCGTTCAACCGCCAAAGGGGTCGTGACCCACAGGTTGAGAACTGCTGCTTCATACGATACTTGCTTTCTATTTGGCACCATAAAAACTATTCCACTTAAGAATTTATACTGTCATTGGAGGCCCAGTGCACAAAAATTTGTGCACTCGGGGGCGGGAGGGAGGGACCCTTAGCCTGGACTGTGCCCTCTTGCAGTCTGGGACCCCTCGGGGGATGTCCACCTGCTGGCTTAGGCCCGCTCCCCAGGCGATCAGGCCTAAGCTGGCAGTCAGACATCCCTCTGGCAGCCCGGGAGCCCTCGGGGGATGTCCACTTGCCAGCAGGGAGCAGGCCTAAGCTGCAGTTGGACATCATTAGTGCTGCTGAGGAGGCAGGAGAGGTTCCCACCACCATTGCGGTACTGGCAACCATCAGCCTGGCTTGTGGCTGAGCAGAGCTCCCCCTATGAGAGTACACTGACCACCAGGGAGCAGGTCCTGCATTGATCGTCTGCCCCTTGGTGGTCAGGGTGTGTCATAGTGACCAGTCATTCCCAGTGGTTCTGCTATTAGGGTCAATTTGCATATTACCCTTTTCTTATATAGGATAGAGGCCTGGTGCATGGGTGGGGGCCAGCTGGTTTGCCCTGAAGGGTGTCCCAGATCAGGGTGGGATTCCTGCTGGGGTCGCTGGCCAGCCTGGGTGAGGGGCTGAGGGCCGTGTTCAGACTGGCCACATGCCCTTCGGGGGGGGGGGGGGGTCCTGCTGGGGTGCCTGGCCAGCCTGGGTGAGTGGCTAATGGCTGTTTGCAGGCTGGCCACAGCCACTTCAGGGTGGGAGTCCCCGCTGGGGTGCCTGGCCAGCCTGGGTGAGGAGCTGATGACAGTTTGCAGGCTGGCCACACACCCCCCCAGTGTGGTCCCACACCCCATGAGGGTGTGGCTATCCTGGGTGAGGGGCTGATTGCTGTTTTCAGGCTGGCCAAGGCCCCAGCAACCCAAGCTCCCAGCGAGGCTGGCCAGGAGCAGATATCTGAGATTTATTTATCTTCTATAATTAAAACTTTGTTGCCTTGAGCGGAGGCCACAGCCTGCTAGGGCAAGCGGAAAGCTTGGCTTCCTCCATCACAGGGGCAACCAAGCCTCCTGTTGGCCACCATCTTAGTTGGGTTCATTTGCATATAGTCACTCTGATTGGCTGGTGGGCATGGCTTGGGCTGTAGCAGAATGACATCAATTTGCATGTTTCTCTCTTATTAGTGTAGATGTGTCTTTTGAATATTCTGAACAATGTTATAAAGTACTAGAGACCCGGTGCACAAAATTCTTGCTGTGGGGGGGCCCCTCAGCTTGGCCTGCACTCTCTCACAATCCAGGACCCCTCAGGGGTCCTAATCATTCTGCCTGCCTGCCTGATCGCCCCTAACTGCTCGCCTGCTACCTGATCTCTCCTAGCCACCTCTGCCTCAGCCCCCGCTGCTGTGGCTTTGTGCCATTCAATTGTCTGGTCTAATTAGCATATTACGCTTTTATTATAGATGATGCTAACATTTTGTCATTGCAAGGGGGTTCCGACTAAATGCATCACTCTGAATTATTTCACAAGCAGTCTTTCCCTGCACATTTAGTGATCTTCCTGCCAAAAATATGTTTTCCCATATCTTGATGGAATATTCTGACATGTGTATGCCCCCAAGTCTGTGTGGGCTGGCTGCTTTAGGGAAAAATTAACAGATGAAGGAAATTTTTGGAAGTTTTTATACAGTTCTGAGGAATGAGGTAGTAGGATTTATACGTTTTTGTTCCTTTCATATCAGATCCTTCACATTTTTCTTTGATGATATCAGGAAACAAAAATTTTCCTTTTTCAAGAGCAAACTCTCATTTTCATGGTTTTCACAAAATTGAGTTGTAGTTTGCAAGCATAATACTGTGTTTCCCTCTCTATACACCTCTGAGAAACATTGTTAGTTCAAACATTAAAAATAATTACCACATTTCAGAGCCTGATACTCTTATTTGAAGAGAGAGAGAGAGAGAGAGAGAGAGAGAGAGAGAGAGAGAGAGAGAGAATGTGTGAAACATTTTCAAAATTTTGGTTAACTCCTTACAACTGTGTATATTTGTTTTAAATGTAACCAATGTTCTCTTTCTAAAAATTCCTTCTTATCTAGATTTACTATTTATTCTTTTACTTTTGATTTGAAAATAATCGTAGACTCACACGAAGTTGCACAAATAGTGGAGAGGTGCTGTGTGCCCTCTGTCCAGTTTTCCCCTCGGTAGCCTCTTATGTACCTCTAATAATAGAGAACTAAAACTAGGAAATTGACATCTGCCTATCTCCTTTCTATTTTTAGTTTGTTTTTGTTTCATTATATCAAAAAATTACCGTTTGCCACAATTCATTGCTGTTGTACTTGATTTGGCTCTTCTCCCTTTCCTAGATAGTAAATGACCATCAATAAGCTTGCTGTGGTGGCTCATCTGGAATTACAAGTTAACTAAAAAATTCTGGAGGTCAACATGCTTAAAAATTATTCCTTTGTAAGATTTTTGCTTTTTTTTTTTTTTTTCTGCTTACACTATTCCATGTCATTCTGCCCTAATAAACTTACAAATTTAGACAAGCTGTGTATGTGTGTATTTTATACAACCTCTGACCACTGAAGCAAGTTTGGAAACAGGTGAGTTTGCAACACCCATTGGACATCTAAGCAGAGATATCAAAGAGGCAATTGAATATGAAAGTCAGTAATTCAGAGAACATATCCAGGTAGGAAATGTATGAATCCATATAAAGAATAGGAATACAAGTAACTATACCTTGAGAATCAATTAGAAATACTCAAAGTTTAGCCTAAAGCCTCTTACTCATGCTTTCGTTCTAGGCTGGCTTTGTTTGTAAATAGTTACCATTTACCTTATATTCCCTTTCAGAATGTTTATATGCATTTCCCTCTGCACTTCACTTGTATTCTAAAGATGTTGGGTCTTCCCAAGCAGATTACATATTTCTTAAGAAAAGATCTTAAAATGTCATATCCCTAGAAGGTATTTTATAATGCTCATATAATAAACTAGTCTAATGTAGAGTTGTATTTTTCATTTCTTTTGTGTTATAATGCATCAATTTTCTTACAGATTTTTAATTTAGACACTTCTAGCTGTCCTTGGAAAATAAGGATAGAGTTAGAATTTTTGATCTTTTGTCACTCGTGCCCATTTCAGGTCAGACAAAGGAGATTTTCTTATTAAAAAAAAAAAAGGCTCAGCTCTCCTCCTCCATTTTGGCAGTAGGCTCATACTTCATGCCCAGCAAGATTTTAGTCCCGCATCAAAGAGATCCTTCCCAGTAGTTCCTGGATTCACTAGTGAAACCAACATGATGACCTGCCCATCCTTAAAGAAATTAACGAGCTGGAAAAATTCTGTGCTGTGATTGGCCAAATATGAGTCATATGCTTCACCTTTGGTTCACCCAAAGAAGAACATATAGGAGAGGATGGTTGCCCAGAAAAAAAGGGACATATTGTCACCAAAATAAGAAAATGGATATTGAAGGCCAAAAATCATACTATGCCAAGTAACTCAAAGGCCTCGGCTTTGTTCTTCCTGTAAGCTATTAAAAGAAGTTCATAATGTCATGGCACTCACTTTGACTCTCTTCCAGTTTCATACACAATACTGCACTTACCCCTGAATCACCAGGTGAAAATATTAACTTGTCATTGACGAGTGAGTGTCACAAAAAGTAAATGACTGAGTATAGAACTTAACCAGCCGGAAGGGTCAGTATTTCAGCACAGGTATAGCAGGTAGTTTCTTGTCCTACAATTCTTTCCTACTGTCAGTCACCTGAAATGTTTATTTGCACTCAGTACCCTGGGGCCAGGGTGGCTGCTCGCTAAGATGCCCGGGAAACCACTACAGAAGCCAGTGACCATCAGCTCAACTTTATCTTCTAGAAGGACATTTACACACAGTGGACTCTTAAAAGCAAAATGTATCTACAGATAATATGTTTTCTCTTAGGCTTCCTTTCAGCTTCACCGTTTTCATTCCTTTCTTTAGTAGCAGTTTTCTTTCCCTACAGGATGTCTGATCAGAATTGTATGGCATTTTTAACATTTTCGTTCAAATTTTGCTGCAGAAAATGAATAACTTTGGTGAAAAGCGAATGTTGGCTCTATTCTGGAATTTGGGGTGGCTCCTCTGGTTTGCTGCTTTCCTGGACACCAAACATTGCATTCTCTGTTGTAGGACCTGCTTCAAGTTGGTGATGAGACTGTCAGAAAAGCAAATCAAGCTAAATGGGTAGTTGTTGAAGTTAATCTCACCCTGTGCAGCTGTGCAAGCCCTGGAATAGCCGGCTTCTATCAACAAACACAATTCTGATCGTAATCACTGTCCTGTGGTCCTGTTCACCAAAATTTGGGGCATGGAAATTGGATTTGGGTCTGCTTACCTTAAATGTAATGAACCCTGGCCAGGTAGTTCAGTTGATGAAAGTGTTGTCCTGATACACGAAGGTTGTGGGTTCAAGTCTCCATTAGGGCACATATAAGAATCAACCAATGAATGCATAAATAAGTTGAACAACAAATCAATATTTCTCTTTACCTCTCTCTGCTTTCCTTTCTCTAAAAACCAATGAATTTTAATGTTATAAAAAATAAGTAAATATAATGGCATATAACCATTGTAGGAGAAGGTAGCATAGGATAGTATCAATTATGCATTTAAATATAAAGAGTACATTACTAAACAGTATGTTCTAGATGATGCCGATATTGTTTAATATTATACAGACATACGCAAATAATGGAGAAAACACCCAAATGTTAACCTTAAGAAATGGAATGATCAATGATTTGATTTGATTGTTTACTTTTCCAAATATTCCTAGATGAAATGTATTCCATCTGTACTCAGATAAATTGATTTTTAAAGAAGAGTAGCTTATAATACCAATACCCTACTCAAAATATACAAAATATATAACTACAAAGTAGATCTATTATGATTCTCACTGCTCAGAACCACTGTAGATTTTTCTCCTACCTTGCATACATCATTTGTTCTTTTTTTAAAATTTTGTTTTATTGCTTAAAGAATTATAAAGAGTATTACATATGTCTTCTTTTTTTTTTTCCTTCCCCTTGACCTTCCCCCGGCCTTCCCTACCCCCCAGTGTCTTGTGTCCATTGATTATGTTTATATGCATGCATACAAATCCTTCAGTTGATTTAAAAAAACAAAACAAAACTATATACTGGATGCTGGGAGTAAATGAACAATACAGGTGTGGCTCCTACCCTCCTAAAACTGTCTAGTGGAGATGCAAGAACAATCCAGCATGTCACAGCTGATAGCAGAGTTTTGTGCATTCTGCATCAGAACACCTAACCCTCCTTTACACACCAGATCTGGCTTTGGTTTATCAGCTGACAAGAACATTGAGCTTTCACACAGTGGTGCTCGCTCTTAGTGCTTCGGTTTCAGCCACATCCTATCCTTGTTCACATAATAGTGTTCAATTATTAGTGTTCAGTTATTTGAGTGTTTATTTGCTCTTATTTTATAAAAACAAAAGTGTAAATACTAGTCATGGGAAATGTAGGTCTTATCAATGTAATTTGAATGCTATAAAGATGGAAACCATTAGGTGTGCCAGAAGCAGTAAATCTTTAGCCTCAATCAGATAACTAGACATGCATGAAATGAGGCCAGTAAATTATATGAAGGAAAAGAAGAAATCAGAGAACAAAAACATAATCCTAGGAAAATTTGCTATTAAAGTAAACTCACCTACAATTTTAGGTGTGTTTAGAGATTTTGATCATTTCAGTTCTTCAGGAAAATATTCCTCTTAAAACATGTAAGTTTATTGTTTGATTTTTAGATATATTTTAAGGTATACTTTATGTTTGAATGTTGGAAACTGCCTGTGGTGGCTCACCACTGCCTATAGAATATGTTCTAAATCATTTATCACACCAATGATGTTAAAATTGACAAGTTTATAGTGATACTGAGAAAATTTACAGGTCACCTATAAAAGTTGCTATGGTTAAGTTGCTACATTGTATGGTAACTAGAGACACAGTGCACAAAATTTGTGCACTTGGGAGGTGAGGTCACTCAGCCTGGCCTACGCCCTTTCGTAGTCCAGGAGCCTACGCGGGATGTCCAACTGACAGCTTAGGCCTGCTCTTTGCAGGGAGTGGGCCCAAGTTGGCAGTTGAACATCCTCAGAGGTACCTGGGAAGGGTGAGAGACTCCCACCACTGCTACTGTGCTTGCCAGCCATGAGCCCAGCTTCTGGCTGAGCAGCACTCCCTTTGTGTTGAGCGTCGTCTGCCCCTTAGTGGTCAGTGCATATCATAGCAACCAGTCATTCCTCTGGTCAATTTGCATAATAGCCTTTTATTATATGGTAATGGTAATTGGTAAATGAAGAGGAAGAATACAATATTTAATCAGCCCTTTTTGTACATATTGTATTTTAGAGTAGCCAAAGAGCTAATAAGGAAAAGTCCTTTTGTATCAAATATTTTCAACTAACAAATGTAAACAGAATGACAAAATTTTTAAAAATCACCATTTTGGAAACATCTAACAAAATAATAGATTTAAATAACAATCATCAATGGCTAATAAAACCATTAGGTGAAAGATTGATGGATAGAATTTATAATGGACGGGTCAGGTTGGCAACATCTGGACTCGCCAATCAATTTTAACATCACTAAAAGTTGAACAACCATACATCATATGCATCATACGTAGTGCGATCAAAAATATATTCAATCACCTATGAAGTATTTTTGTCCACCCCAAAATACTTTGAGTTTGAATCCAGTCAAGCCTGTAAACGTAAATATTCATTTTTGAGAAGGAAGGAGAATGAACAATAGAGGAAAGTGTCAACATCAAGAAGATGTAATTAATTAACTAAACCCCATAATATGAAAAGTTCTGCAGGACAAATGACAGGATTTCTTTAACATATAATTACCTTAATAAATTTAAAAGATACATAGAGACCTAGCAACCAAATATAGCACGTGGATCCTGATTTGACTAACCAGTTATTAACATTTTTGAGATAATGGGGAAATTTGACCATAGACTGGATATTAAATGATAGAAAGGAACTATTATTAAATATGGGTTAATCATTTTGTCTGTGTCATATTGTAGCTGTGTTTTTCAAAACAGTCTTGTCTATTAGACACATACACTATGAAATTCTGTGACCTCCAGAATTTCCTGCAAAATGCTTCATACGGCATGGGGGAAGTGTTAGGACAAATGAAGCAAGATTAGGTGAAATGGGCTGATAAATTTTAAAGCTGAGTAATAGGCACATGACAGGGTAGGCATAATCTATTTGTGTGTGTTTGTGTTTAATATTCCCGAATGGGAAGTTAAAAATTTAAATCAATGAATGAATCTAGACATACATATATAAAGGCTTTAGGGCAGCTTATACCTATACCTGTCTTGTGCCCTGGGGAAGAAACTGAGTGAATGAATATGAACTGTAACATTGGGACCCCTGAGCCAGTAGGTCTAGATGCACTTGTCTAACTGTGTAAACCTCTTCTATTTTGTGGAACCACTGAGGGGAAGTGCACTAGTTAGCAGGTGATCAAAGAAGAGATGGCTTGGAGCTCTCCCTGACAAGTCAGCTGGAGGATGGATCTGAGTTGGGCTATAATGATCTCAGCTGAGGCTTCAGTAGGTATATGGACACTCCCGTGGGCAGCAGTGGAAGTTGACAAGGGCCTTGCTATCCAAAGGCATGGCTTTGGGATGTCTCAGAGTCGGCAATGAAACCTGGCTCCCAGATTCCACAGCAGCTAAGATAACACCTTCCAGAGCAGTCAGCCTTGACTGTGATCACCATGGCTCCTCACGTGAGGGAAGGGATGGAGCAAGGAGCAAAGAGGAGGTCTAGGTTTCCCACCGATCTAGACCCTGTGGACTTGTGCTGACAAACCAGAGACATCCCTATCCCTATGGTGAGAGGTTGTGCGTTCTTCGGTCGGTAAAGCAGGATTTACTCATTACCCGGTTCTTGAGTTACACAATTATATCATTACAATTTATGGGAACGACTAACTCTGATTATGATTCAGAGGTGTGCCCCAGAGTATTCTTCCTACTCCCTTGTCCCTTGTGTAATCTTGGGCAGGTTGCTCTTCTCTAAATTAGGTTAATAAATACCTTGCCTTTCTGCCTCCAGGGTTGTTGTGAGGATCTTAAAAGATAAAATATGGAACTATAATTTTTGTGAATTATCACACGCTATACAAATGTTAGGCATCCTTATTACTCTAAGGAACTAGGTGATTTATATCTAATAAAAGCCCCTTATTTCCTGTTATTCTATGTGAACAATGAATGTGTAATTAGTACATTATAAAATTAGATAGTGAGAAGCAAATATAGGGAAGTTTAGCATATAGTGTGATCTTCCTGAATTCTATGTTACATAGGAATTCCTGGAAATAACAAAAATCTTATCCAGTTAATATTTAATAGTTATATCCTTGAATATGTTCTCATGAATTGAGGAGACAAATAAGTTACTATATATTCCATAAATAATGCCAGTTACTCTTCTATAATCTCAATTTCATGAGTCAATATTTCCTCAATTTCAATTGGGAACTTCCAGAGTACAAGTTGCCAAACTGTTCTATTGCCCATGGAACAAATCTGGCCACCACCTACTTTGGTATAGCCTGCAAACTAAGAGTTATTTTTGACATTTTGAACTAGTTTTGTTTTAAATCAAAAGAACAATATTTTAGGACACAAGAAAATTATATGAAATTTAAGCTTCAGTGTCTCTTTATTGCAACTCAGCCACACCCGTTTTGTTTATGTACTGACTGCCACTGCTACAGCAGTTAAGTAGTTGTGAGAGGAACCATATGGTCCACAAAGCCTGAAATATTTGCTTTCTGGTCCTTCACAGAAGAACTTGCCTATCCCTAGAATAGAGGCTTCAAAGGGACAGACATTTTGTAAAAAGTAGGTTGCTAGCTATCTCTTAGGATAAATAAACCTGGATTATATGGACTCAACTCATGCATACGCAGTAACAAAAATTAACAGTTACGGTTTAATGTGCAAAATGACTAGACTTGGGCCAAGTGAGTCAATTCAATATTGACTCAACCATTCTGGGAAGCCCTTTGGTAACATCTACCAAAGCTGAACACACTCATACCCTATGACTTACAGATTCCACTTCCAGGTGCTTACCTAGGCACCTAACTTTGCTTTAACGGGTGTAGACCTGGGGTCACAAGTTCAAATATATACAGAGAGAGGGATCAGGCAGGTAGTATTAATTGCTGGCCAGAAGAGCATTTTTAGTGGCAGTGGTCTAAGTGTATACACTGGACACCCTTTGGCATAGCCACCCTTCACTCTTTTGTTCTGCCCCATGTCTAGATTTCAAGGTCCTGCCTCTCCCTCTCAGTGGCTGATTGCTCTTGGATAGACACCTTACCGATGTCCAGTGCCAATGATACAGTTGGTACTCTGTCCAGGTCTCCTTGAAGGGGAGTGCACCATCTCCCAGCTGCTGTGAGTGTTGGCTGCTAGCAGCTCACAGCTGCTCCCTTCTCTGTAATCACCTTGCCCCAATATGTTTGAGAAGCTAAGCCCTCAGCCAATAACTCATGGTCACGGGGGTACAAAGGGCAGGCCCGTTGCTTTAAGATGCGATAACTGCAATGTCCTTCATTCTCCAGATTTCACTGTGGGATCAGGCTGAGGCTAGACTTGCTTAGTTCTATTTTCTTCTACATCCTGTTTCCCTCGCTGAGAGCACTCTCCCATAAATCACTTGCACCAGAACCCATCTGCTTCTAGGGAACCGAAGCAAAGTCAAAGGGACCATAGGATCCTTTTCCCTCAAAGAGCCAGAGAGCCTGGACACGCTGAAAGCATCAAGTCAATGGCAACACAACCGTGAATTCTCGGAGCTCTGTTTCTTCCCTTGCCAGCTTTCCTTTGATTTCACAAAAGCCCCCAGGAGCTTTCCAATAATCCCCCTTGTTTTGGTTTAGGTCAGCCCAAGTCCATTTTCTCCCCTGAAACCAGTGTAACCTTCGCTAATATGATGGGTGATTCAGGCCTGACTTAACATAGCTTTGGAGATATGACCCAATGTTTGGTGGGATAACATCAGTTGGAATCCTCAGGGAAAAGTTAATTGATCACTCTCCTGTTTCCTTGGCATAAGTAAGTAGAAGTGTTGCTGGGAATGCTTCCCATCCTTTAATCCTTCAGGAATTCGCCTTGCTAGGAGCTCATTTATTACCCAGGGTTGTGTTTCCCTGAGACCTTTCTGGTTCCCTGGAGGCAAGGAGAGCTAAATTCCTTCCACTGGTCATCATCCTCTGGTGTATCTCTTTGTTTCCCGTCCTGTTCAGGAAGGCTCCAGAATCTCTCTGGGGCTTCTTATCACTAAAATCTGCTTTTCTCCATCTTGTTCTCTTTGTGAGCATGTGTGTGCACACACATGCAGGGAGTTTGTGTACATGTTACAAGAACAGAAGGAGGAGGTGGTGGGGGAGTCACAGGAGGGTGGTCAGATTTCACATCACTGAAGTGTGTGCAGGGTTGTAAAGAAAGGGCGACACCACACAAGCCTGATAAGTTCCACTCAGGATTATTCACTGATTCGTCAGAAAATAGATCCTTCTGACCCAGAC
Source organism: Murina feae (assembly GCA_004026665.1). Lineage (NCBI taxonomy): Eukaryota > Metazoa > Chordata > Mammalia > Chiroptera > Vespertilionidae > Murina > Murina feae. The sequence continues at coordinate 54,916 of PVJC01002217.1, read as the reverse complement.
TCTCTCCTCTCAATAGTCAAAGGCAGCTTTTGTCAGAGCCAGTAATTGTGTCTCTATGCCAGTTTCATGTAGTTAGCCCAAGACAAGTTTCAACCTGAGCCAAAGGTAGAGATAGCCAGATCATATTTTAAGATATGAGCCTACATTCTGATTTCCAGTAGGCGTGTCCTCCTCTCCCCTCTGGCCACTCAAGTAGCCAGTCTCAGGGCAGACATACTACGGAGTGAAGAGTAAAAAGTCGACAAGTCTTTCTGGATTGTTCCTAATAACTGGTAGTTGCCAAAGGAACTGGTAGGTTCCTAATAATTGATGGTCCACTATTTGTAGAGCACCCACCAATGAGGTTCGATTGGCCCACACAGTACTTTTCTAAAGTATAATTTTGGCCACATAGGGCTCAGCTTTCCAGTTTACCACAGTCCCCAGCACTCCTTATTGTCTATCACAACTGACTACCTGCCTGACTTCTTTGTGTTCCTGTGTGCCCCAGGCCTAAACCCATCATGGAAGGTTGTGTTAGTCTCCTCTCTGAGGAAGAAACAGGAAGACCAAGAGGGGAAGGTTTCCTCCAGGGGGGTCGTGGGGGGAGGCCAATTATTAGAGGCAGTAATAAGCCAGGGCTATTAGCATCATGGAGAGCAGGAAGAAGCAGATCCACAGTTCGTTCTGGACTTTCAGACCTGGACCCCCCTTGGGTCCAAATGCCTGAGAAGGTAGGGGACTTACAGAAGGGGCTATGTTGAAGGAGCAGTATTCCCAACATAGGAGAGAGAGAGAGAGAGAGAGAGAGAGAGAGAGAGAGAGAGAGGTGAGGGCCTAAAGTCAGTGAGGAGATTCTTTCTCCTAATCACTCTAACTCTCCTTACCCTTTCCCACTGATTCATCCGCCCAGTTATTAGGTGTTTTCATGATGTGTCAGGCATTGCTGCTTTCCCTCTTAAAATACATTGATACCCCTTTGCCCTGAACAAGATATAGACAATTTTTTCCCTATTGTTTCTTCATATATTCTTCTAGAATTGTAGCTCTGAAAAAGCCATAAGAGCTGTTGAAGGCTTCTTACCTTCAAAAAAGAGGCTGGAAATGGCCAAGGGGACTGTGTGACAGTAACCCAGACCAAGCCCTTCATGTTGTTTCTTCTAGAAATCTGAGTCTTGAGCACAGGTACATAAAGGTAGAAAATCTGTCCCGATGTAGTCTCCTTAAAGGGACTGCCTACTCACTCCTGCTACCTAGATGACCCTCATTTCTCTTCTTTAAGGGGCCAGAAAGGTCAAATTCTCTAAATTCTGTGAGCTTTCCCATATCATTCCAATGCGGTCTTTTAAAGGTCAGCTTCTATTGCTGGCAACCTGAGAATCCTGCCTGGCGCAAAAAAGTCCCTGGAATCTGTGAGATGTGAGTGAGCCTGACATGAATAGCTGGGAAGGATGAATGGCTTGTTCCAGGTGAGAAAGACATTATTAGCAAAACCTCTCAAGAACTCTGTGTGGCCTGGCTCAAGGGGAGACTTCAAAGAAGTGTGAGAAATCAGGTAGAACGGAGAAGTCCCTTTTTACTTGTCTGGAATGTGTTGGCCTTTCTCTGAGTGATGTTGGTGGACACACTTCTGGGCCATAACCAGAGCTGCAGATGGGCTTGGAGCCAGCCAACAGAGAAGTGTGCAGGACACTTGAGAAACGGGATGGGCTTGGAAGTATCCATCTGGTGAGCTGAGGCAGTGACGAATTGGGAACCATTACTGAAGAGAAACAAGAGTTATGGGAGGGGGAGAATATGAGGACACAAGATTGTTTGTAAAGAACAGAATGAACTCTTGAGTCAGTCTGCCCGGGTTTGAATCCTAGCTCCTTCATTAACTTTGTGTGATTGATTTCCTTACCCTTGCATACTCCTTACCTCAATTTAATTTAGTGACTTGCAAAAAACAAGCACTCAATAATGATACCTTGGTGTTATTATTTTTATCAATAAAATGTGATGATATTAATCCAAATTGTTTATTAACAATTATTATTACCAGTTAAACTTCAGATTCAAAGCCATAGACCATCCCTGCATGCATACCCACCCACCCACAAACCACACCATTATACTTCAGAAATACCCTTAGGGCCCAGCCTGAAATTACAGAATAATATACTTGAGACAAAGCCAATGAGATGTCATAAAAGGAAAGATCCGACAGGCATACTAGTAAACTTCTCCCTTTATGTTGGAAGGGAAATGGTGGTCTGCAACACTGAGCTATAGAATGGACAGGGACCCAGATGACAGAGCTGGGACAATAACATGGGCTACTTTCTGTTCTGATAGGATTCTTGGAAACTAGATACAGATACAGCCCATGCTGCTTGAACAGGAGTGTGATGGTCCATGGAGTATTTGGTGCTTTCAGAGAACTAGACCTGAAACTGAGTCACTCCTTCAAGAATGTGGAGTGATGGAGAAAGTGCTAATCTGGGAGTTAGAAGTCCTGGGTCTGCAGAGGGTCTATTGGGACATAGGAAAAGTGAAGACAGACCACTCTGTCTGAATCGCCCTAATCTCACTCCTTCCCCACCTCATCCAGATGTGCCCAGGATTTCTGAGTTGTTGTTTTTAAAATATTTTAAAATATTTTAATAATATTGATTTCAAAGAGGAAGCGAGAGGGAGAGATAGAAACATCAATGATGAGAGAGAATCATGGATCGGTTACCTCCTGCATGCCTCCTACTGGGGATAGAGCGGGCAATCCGGACATGTGCCCTGACTGAGAATTGAACCATGACCTCCTGGTTCATGGGTTGAAGCTCAACCATTGGGCAACACCAGCTGGGCAAGAGTTGCAATTTTAAATGGAGATGTCAGGGAAGTCTCACGGAGAAAGTGACATTTGAACAAAGACTCGAAGATCAGCAACTGAACCATGGGTTATGTGGGCAAAGAGGATTCTTGGCAGACAGAGGAGCCAGAGCAAAGGCCCTGAGGCAGAAGTATTCCTAATGTGTGCAAGGAAAGGGAAGGAGGACAGGTGGCTGTAGCACAGAGGCAGAAGCATCTGGTTGAACAGCTATGTGCTAATACATGTTTATTCACTGGCCTTTGACAAAGCCCTGATTGGTAGCATTTATTGAATGCCATGGTGTAAATACTCCTACCATCCTGGCTGATTTCAGCCTACCAGTGTGACATTGCTCTTGAGAGTCGCTGTGAATGGGCTCCAGTGCACCTCGGCCAGCCGGCTGCTGGATGGGAGGGTAGTAAGCTCACAGTGGCATGTGGGCTGGAGAAATGGATTTGATGGTCCTCTGCAGAGTGATAGTCATTGCAGCCAGGGGAGCAGCAAGATGACGCACAGAATTGGTCCAGGGTCAAAGGAAAGGCACAAAGGATAGGCTCTAACGCAACACCAGCATTTACATGCCATGTGAGAAAGAAGCCTCTCCGAAGGGGACAGAAGACTCCAAAGAGAACATCAGTAGCACCAAGTCGTACGCTATGGTGTCCTGGAAGCCAGGGAATAGGAATTCTCAGGAAGATCCCCGCTGCCAGACAAAGCAGAGTTTCAGTAATGCAAGGCTTGGAACGCGTCTGCTGCATTTCCAAGTTAGCAGGTTATTGTTGCTTAGCGTGAGTGGGGAGAACAGCAGCCAGAGTATAGAGAGGAAGCTGGCATTTGGGGAGTTCTATTCGTTATCTACATAGCTAATTCCTAGTAGCTTAAAACTAGTAGCTTAAAACAACAGCAGACAGTCATTAAAACGACAACAACATTATTATCTTCTAGCTTCTGTGGGTCAGGAATTCAGGAGCAGCCCAGCTGGGTCTCTCATGAGGTGCAATGAAGATGCTGGCCAGGCATCTGTAGCATTAACTCGCTCATGTCAGTGCTGGCTGTTGGCAGGAGGCCTAAGACCACTCCACGAGGAGCTCGCCACAAATATTCTAGAATAATCTAACGAGGGGCTGCTAGAATATTCTAACAATAGGGCAGGGCAGCTGGTTTCTTCCAGAGTTGGATCCAGTAAGAGTACAACAGGAGATGCAGTTTTATGAGCTAGTCTCAGAAGACATACACCATCGCTTCCACAGTGTCCTGTTGTTCACACAGACCAGCCAAGCCTCAGTGTGGATGGCAGCACATAGATGCCAGGAGAAAAGGATCACTGGGGCGGGTGGGGGGGGGGGAGTGGGTGCATCTTGGAGGCTGGCAACCACAATTGGGACCAGACATGGCAGGGTTGTAGGCCTGGTGGGATTAATTGGCCTCAGGGTTGCAAACAGGACTCTGATATGCTTCATAAAATCCCAGGTATATTTGGGCTCCCCACAGAATTGTTAGTCAGGCCCTCTGTGCCAGTACGCCCTCCTGTAGGCTTTGAGTGACATGGAGATGTTTTTCTGAGAACCCTGGACCAGCCCAGGCTGAGGCCTAACATGGAGCCCTATTGTGGAGCTTATTTCAAACACAGACCTCTTGGAAAGTACAAAAGGGTTGGACCTAGGAACACGTGTAACAAGATGGAAGTAGAATCATTCTCAGAATAAAAGAAGTGTATTTAAGTTGGGGGGTGGTTGAGAGGGTATTGAGGGGGGATAAGGACACATGTAATACCTTAATCAATAAAGAAATTAAAATTTTTTAAAAATATGTTTTATTGATTTTTTTACAGTAAGGAAGGGAGAGGGATAGAGAGCCAGAAACATCGATGACAGAGAAACATCGATCAGCTGCCTCCTGCACACCCCCCTACTGGGGATGTGCCCGCAACCAAGGTACATGCCCTTGACCAGAACTGAACCTGGGACCCTTGAGTCCAAAGGCCGACGCTCTATCCACTGAGCCAAACTGGTCAGGGCAAGAAATTAAATTTTTTAAAAAGTGTATTTATCCTGACTCAGGGTAGCCTGAATGACCAGGGTTTACCTCTTTCTACCTTTACGATTCCATTTTTTCCAATAAGTAAAATAAAAGATTTTGGGGAAATGTTATTACTTTGCAGGTTTGTGTGTCATAAATATGATGGTATACACAACACCGCCTCTAACGTCTGAGGATGTGAGTCAAATCTGTGTAAACAACTAGTGTTCTATGTAATCACCTCTCGGCGAATTCTGTTGCTGCCATCTCGTGGCCACTTAGAGTAATGACCACTAGAGTGATGAATCCTCCACCAGGCCAGCACCATGCTGGCTAAACAGCCATCGCGGATGGTGGATAAAGAAAAACTGAATTTATTTAAGGAAAGGGGGTGGAGGATGGCATATCCAAAGGAAAGGTCTGCACAGCATCCAGGAGCTGGAGTTTCATCCTTATAGGGAGTCTCTGGTAGAAGGCTCTTATCTTCTGTAGGATTGGGGCTGAGTCTGGGCTTGGAATGCGGATGGAATGCGGGTGTGCGTGCCTGCGATCAGGTGTCTGTAGGGCAGTTTCAGTTCCTTATATGGCCTGGTTCCTGGTGTCCAGCACGTTTTTCCTGATCCTTGTGCTCCTGTGACAGAAAGCTTACAAATAGCCGCTAAGGATCATACTGCCCTGTAGTCCTCTAACCAACCAATGGTCGTCTGGGTGACTACTTTCCATGCAAGTTGCCAGTTTGTAAGGCAGCCTATACTGATGTAAAGCTTTGATTATTAGGGAGTTCTTTCTGATGCTGAGCCAAATTCTGCCTTGGTCTAATTTCTATCCAACCTGTCCTTTTTCTATTGTCTAATTTTTATTTTTAATATTTAAGAGCAGCTGTTTACTAGTATCATATTTCCACTTTCTTCCCCCCCCCCTTGGCTAAATATTTCACCTCCTTCCCCTCTCTTTACATGATATAATTTTCAGAGCCCTGATTCTGTGCTTCTCTCTCAGGTCAGAGTCCCTAGAAGCAGAGTCTGAGGTCAGGATTCTAGTGCAAGCGATTTCCAGGAGGGACCCCTGTAGGGGCATAAGGGATGCAGGGTGGGGCAGGGAGCAGAGCAGAGCAAGGATGTGGTATCAGCTGGAGATGAGCCTCATGCTGACCCCCGGGTCAGCTCTGAAGTCTGAAAGGTATCCCAGAGTTATCCCAGCCTCTTGCTCCTTTCCTATCATCTGGCTTAGTTTGGGTTTCCTCAAAATCAGAGACTGAAGCAAGGGTACGCTTAGGTGCAGACAGTTTACTAGGGGGGTGACTGGGGAGCAGAAGTAGCAGAGTGGAGACACTAAGACAAGAATGGGAGAACAACCAACAGAACCATCAGCAGCGAAGGTGTCATGGAGAATTTTATTTCGGATATATTACATTTGAAACGATTCTTAGACATCCAATGAAGAAGTTAAGCAGCCACTTGGCAAGAAGTGTCCAGTTACTCACTATCGATAAAATGGAGGCGGTAACTGTTTAAGAAAGAGCAGGCTTTCGTTACCCTGCCTGGCGACGGGTGCTGGTTAACTGGTGACTGAGCATTGTGTTGGACTCCATTTACAGCAAGCATGTCAAACTCACGGCCCACGGGCCGCCAGCGGCCCACAACAAATATTTTTGTGGCCCAGCCAATATAACGGTATGTAAGAAACATTTAATTAAAAGTTCATAACTTAATTTTTGCAATATCCTGTTATACATAATTATTAATAACAAACTACAATGTTTGCTAGCGACTGATGACTATAATCACGTTGCGTTCATTTCCCTTACATGCCTTACACGCAGGTGCACCATTTCTCTCCACTAATACTGGCAGCGAATATGTTAGCAGCCATTTGCCACATCATTAGTCTTGTACTGACTTGTTTGGTGTGCACAACAGGGACTATTTTGCTTTTGGAGAACAAGAAAAATAGGTTTATTTGCATTACGCTTATTAATTTGTGCAGTTATTCAGTGTCTGGTAAGTTAATGTTCAAGAAAAATGATTAAGTTTTACTTAAATGTTCTATTATTTAATGTTAACAATGACTTATTTATTTTAGCCCTTTGTATTCAGCATGTCTCTATCGAAATAAACCTACATTCCTATGAAAATTGAAGCTTTTGTTTTGTTTTTTTTGGGGGGGGGGGCGGGTCCACATAACTTAAACCTTGTTTATTTGGCCCGTGTTAGCCTTTGAGTTTGACATGCTTGATTTAGAATCATCCAGGGGATAAATAATTTACTGGTGGGGCAGCTGCTTTTCAGATGCCAAAATCACTCATGAGCTCTTTTTTTAAAAAAATATATCTGTATTGATTTCAGTGAGAGAGAGAGAAACACCAATAATGAGAATCATCGATCGGCTGCCTCCTACACACCCCACACTGGGGGTTGAGTCACAACCCAGGCATGTGCCCTGACCAGGAATCGAACTGTGACCTCCTGAGTCATAGGCCGACACTCAACCACTGCGCCTCACTAGCTGGGTTCCCATGAGCTCTTTTACTGCATTAAAAAAATGGCCCCAGATGCTACTTTTCACAAACCTCACACTTAAGTCTTCTTAGATGTTTCTCAATATATTAGCCCGCAAAGTGGAAGCCATTATCACGCTCATTTATGTTTCACGAAGTGTTGTAACAGGAATCGCGGGCTCAGCGAGCGAAGCTTGAAAGCCGTGTTAATAATGCATGCTAAGTACAACCGATAGGCACTCTTCCACTGTAACGTCGCTGGATGTGTTAGAGCACAGAGGCAGCAGGTGGCAACATGGTTCACAACGGCCTCCCTTCTGCCGGGAGATTGGTAATGAAGAAGGCACCCGAGGTGAAGCTTTCGTTTCCAGCTTTAGGTTAGTGTGTCTCCAGGGTTAGAAAGCAGAAAAGCCACCTGAGGATGATTCTTACGCAATAGGCCTCAGTCTCTCCCTCCTCCCCTCCCCCCTTGCAACACATGTCTCTTAAGCGCCTGCCGTGTATCAGACAGTGCCTTGGGCCTAGGAACCTGCATACCAACAAGCCTGTAACTGCTTTCCATGTAGTTGGTTCACAGAACACATTGCAGGAAGAGCTGGCTTAAGGAAACCTGTAATGGAGACAGTGGTCCTGTAACATCCGTTTTATCCAGCTCCTAACCCATACATGCAGGCGCTGTGTTGTATTTAGGTATTCACCCTTCTCTGCTCAGCCGTGTGCTTCGGGAATGGCTGGTCACAGACCCACAGGGCAGGACCTGATTGTTCTGTGGCAGCCATGGTTTTCCCATTCCCCTTTGCAAGGATTGGTTTAGATGTGGCCATGTGATACAGTTCTGACCAGAGAAACGGAGGGGAAATCTGTAGGAGGCTTCCGGGAAAGATTGTCTTGCTCGCCAAAAGAGACTCACAGAAAAGATGTGTCCCCTCCGCCCTCCCCCTTCCCCTGCCTCTCCTGGACATGGATGTATCTAGATGTGAAGGCTGGCATTGGAGCAGCCACCTTGTGACGAGGGGGAGTCTAGTCCAAAAATGAAGGCTGTCCACCAGAGTGACAGGGCGACCAGATGGAAAGAATGTTGAGGATGTTGTTGAGCCACCTAATTATCCAGCCCTGGAGCTATCCTTTCCTTGAACTTTCAGGTGCAGGACAATCCATTCCCTTGTTGTTTAACCCAAGGAACTTGAGATTGTTTTATGTTTTCTGCTAAAATATTCTGACTGGTACTGAATTTGTACGTGCACTGAAAAAAAAAACACCATATATATTTAAATCCTCACCCAATATTGATTTTAGAGAAAGGAATGGAGAGAGAGAGAGAGAGAGAGAGAGAGAAACATTGATATGAGAGAGAAACATCAATTGGTTGCCTATCGTAAGCAACACAACTGGGAACCAAACCTGCAACCTTGGTATGTGCCCAGACCAGGAATCAAACCTAAGACTTTGGTGTACCGGACGATGCTCCAGCCAACTGAGCCACACCAGCCAGGGCTGTGTGTGCACATTGGATTCAAGGTTGAAGCTTTCTGTGATTTGCATTTAAAAAAAAAAGTAACATAACATCTCAGGTGGATTCGCTAGAAGGAAATACTGAAAGAGGGATTCTAGGGCACGTAATTGCGAGGTTGTGCTCTCATGAGAAGCCAGTAAAGGGTGGGGGGAGTGAAATAGGATAGGAAAGGGGAAGAGATGAATAAGGAAGTGGTCTCAGGCAAACTCTGTCCTTAGCCTGATACATGGGAGGTTCCGGATCTGCATTGTCTAATATGGTAGCCACTAACCACATGTAACTATTTAAATTAAAGTTAATTAAGATGAATACAAATTTAGAATTCATTTATTTAGTCTCATGACAAGTACTCGATAGCCACATAGAGCCAGTGGCTACCATATTGAACAGAGCAGACATAAGCATTTCCATCAGCACAAAAAAGTATACTGGACAGCGTTGTAAAGTGTAAATCACAACACAGAGATGCCCTGTCCTGATGCGTTTGCATTCCTGTGATGGTCAATCATTGGCTGCCCTGTGGGGAGTGGGAATAACCTTGCAGGGAGATCCAGAGAGGTGGCTCCTATCAGTCAAGGCCATTCCCCAGGGCAGAGCACAGGAAGTCACAGAACCCACAAAGCTCCAAATTCAGCACTGGGTGAAAAGACCTGGGTGGAGTACCAACGGCGACTACTATCGGGTGTCACTAGGGTTAGCTTGGATGAGCATGAGCTGGGGTGCAATGCTTTTGGCAGAGTAATTAGGCAGCACCCCTTCCCACTGATCCACATTTCAAATTCAGAATCTCTCTGGAAACACCTTGCATCTCTATCCATCCCTATAGTTCAGACACATATCAACTAGATAAACATATCTGGTGGGTGGGTCACTCCAAAGATACAAGGATTTCAGGGGGGACAATGGAGAAAGAGAACTGGTCTTGATAAAGTGAGTAAGACCTAGATAAAGTACCTGAATGCCACAAAGCAGTGATGACACTGGACAGAGCATGGGGCGACTGCCAGGGCTGTCTCATCCAGCCTCTGCGTCCTATTAGAAAGAAGCTGAGGATATAAATAATTGTTAAGAGCTCAGTACGTTACTATAAGTACATTTTCCTGTTTTATGGCTGTCTACTCTTTGGTTACCGCTTCCTACGAAACCAATTTTATGTCTATATATAACAAAGCTTAAGCGACCTTCTGACTGTCCAACCATCTGACCGTCAGACCATCCGACCTGCAGCTGTGATGCACAATGATTACCAGGGGGCAGATACTCCGAATGGTAGCTATGATGCACACAGACCACCAGGGGGCAGACGCTCAACACAGGAGCTACCAAGCTGTGATGACTTGGCAGCTGGGATTCCCAAGTGATGCACCCGGAACCAGAGAAGAGGGAGCCCGTTTCTGGGGTGTGTCATCCGAGAACAGCCCTCTAGCAGTCCAGGACCCCTTGAGGTATATTGGAGAGACAGTTTCAGCCTGACCCCTGCAGGCCAGGCTGAAGGATCCCGCTGGTGCACAAATCCATGCACCAAGCCTCTAGTCTTCTATAAAGAAAATTAGGGTTTTTAAAAAAGTTATTGCTACTTTAGAAACATTTCTTTTTGCTTCAGAGCTTGTATGGGAAATGACACATCTCTACCTTCCTCCTCAGCTTCTTGATTACAGGTTACTTCTCATCTGGGGGAAAGTCTTCTGATAACAGCCGTGTGATTGCACTCTCATTGGCCTTCCAACAGCTCCTGCCAAAGGGGCTGGTCCTGCTCCAGAGTCAGGTGCTCACTGCCCTGGGGGTGGGGCGGGGAGGTGCTGCTGGTGCTGGTGATGTAGGAGGAGGTGGCATGAGTCTGAGTCATAGTCATGCCTGAACCGGAAGCAGAGGAGTTTCTCATTCAGATTCTTCTCCTTAGGGTCAGAGATAGAATCCAGAGGCCAAAGACAGAGGTGGGTGTTTTATCCATTTCCCCTCAGTGCACAGCAGCCCAACTTCCAACTGCCAGCTCCTGCCACTCTGTCTGAGGGCAGTTCTCTGGCCACCGAAGCCCACTTCGCTCAGCTGCGTGGCAGGCTGCAGGTGCCCAAGGATTACTGTCCCTCCCTTGCTTCATCCCCACTCCCCACTAGCCTTCAACCAATGACTAATGGAAGTTAGTGTATAAATACCAAACTCCTCTCCCTTGGGTGGGATCCTGAGTGTGAGTCTACAGTGGCTCACAGGATCACTACCGAGTCTAGTCGTCCCCATGGTAGATGGCTGGATAATGTCGCCATTCCTACCTGCCTTTCCCATCCTGTTTCACTTCCCCTTCTCCTGGTGTTTCTTTAGTTCCCAAATGAATGGCTTGCATTGAGTCATTGTCTCAGCATCTGCTTCTGGCGGAACGCAATGAAGACACCAGGTAAAGCCCACCAGGGCAGTTGTCACTGGGAACTGGGTGTTATGGACATAGTTCTGGCAGCAGCCCAAGCCCTCCCACCATCATCGAGGCGCAGAGGCTGGAGTAGAATGCCATGCCTCCTCCTCTGCTGAAGAGTTCGTTTAGTTGAGGAGTGAAGCTTATTAATAAGGGCATGAGGCATACTGCATGCCTCTTACTATTGATCACTCTCATCAGTTATAAAGCTGATACTTTGTCCTCCATCTGCCTGACTCCTGTGTTTATCTCTCCGTTGGCTCAGAACCTGAAAGGAGAGTAGCAGGTTATTAATCGAGCCTCCTGAGATCATTACAATGAGGATGGTAGGAAGATAGGAACTCAGAATGAGCTAAATGCAGGGAGATGGGTCAGCGGATGGCAAACTGCTGGTCACTGGCCTTAGGGAAGGAGCAAGGCTATGGTCCATAGAGGAGGAGGGGGGAGAATGAGAAGCTAGGTGACATATTAGAATAAGAATTCAAGAATGGAGAAGAGCAAAAGCCAAATGAATAATCAAAACATTGGGGATGTGATCCTGTTGATGAGACCAGAGCTCAGTTATCAGACCTGGGTCACCGCAGCCAGAATGAGGTAACACCCCTGAGCTGATGCATAGCCTGGGGGGCAGAGCTGGTCAGATGCCGCCTTTAACGGGCTGTGAGTGAACCTGGGCTGCAGCTGTGGACAGAGAGAACCAGTGGCTAAGGCAACAGGCTGGTACTGGTGGATTCTGCGACCAAATATTTAAAAGACGAGCTCTATTGAAATATTAATTTTTATTGCATGTAATACTTTGTATTTAAAATAGTTTTTCTTGAAATATTAATGTTTATTGCTTGTAACATTATTATATTTAAAGTCATTTTTCTTGAAAATAAAAAAAAATTTAAAAATAACATAAACTTGCCCTAACTGGTTTGGCTCAGTGGATAGAGCGTCGGCCTGTGGACTGAATGGTCTCAGGTTCGATTCCGGTCAAGGGCATGTACCATGGTTGTGGGCACATCCCCAGTAGTGAGTGTGCAGGAGGCAGCTGATCAATGTTTCTCATCGATGTTTCTAACTCTCTATCCCTCTTCCTCTCTGTAAAAAATCAATAAAATATATTTTTAAAAAATAACGTAAAATAAAATAAAATACTATCTCAAGTCTACCCTTCTTGTTTGTGAAGAGGCAACACTATCCTTTGTCAAGCCACAGAGAGGAAAACGCCATTCTTTAGTCTCCTGTCTCAGATCTTGTAGGTGTTAGCCTGAAAAGCCCTCCTGCCTGGCTTGTATCTTTCATCTTCTCTATTAAGGTTCATGAATCATGAGGGAACACCAGCTGCTCCAAATGGCTTCAAATGTAGCCAGATCCAGCCATGTTACATTCCCAGTGTTCAGATCAGCATTCTGTCAGTTACAGAGGGACCTGACTAAAACCAGCTTACGCAGAGAATTTATCAGTTCGAGGGCGAATGTAAAAGGTGGGAGGAAAAACCAAAGAACCAAGAGTCTCAGGGCCCGGAACCATGAACTCACTGTCAACAGGACTCTCTCTCCGTCCAGTTCTCAACGTAGTTTGCTCTCAATGCTCATTGCATGTTCATCTCATTCTCTCTGCAGGCCAAGAGCCATGGCCTGTGAAGCTTCTCATGTCAGTGGAAAGAGATCTGTCTGTCATTTCTCACAAAGGACACTGATTTACGCTGCTGAGATCTTACGCCATTTCATAGCCCAGCATATTATAGCAGGTAATCAATAAATATTCTTGTCCAGCCAGTGTGGCTCAGTGACTGAGTGTACACTCATGAGCCAGGAGGTCACTGGTTCAATTCCTGGCCAGGGCACATGACCGGGTTGTAGAGGGGTGTGCAGGAGGCAGCTGGTCAATGATTCTCTCTCATCATTGATGTTTCTATCTCTCTCTCCCTCTCCCTTCCTCTCTCTGATATCAATAAAAATAAATACTCTTAAACAATTGACTGACTGACTGAATGAATGAATACGGTTATAAAGGCCCATGTGACAGAGATAGCCCTCATTGTTGTAGATTAATAAATGTTATGTCTCTATCTTGAAATACTAGCTCATGTGTGCTAGCTTCTGAGAGCCGTCTCCTTTCAGTGTGCTGAGGAAACAGTCTCTGAGCCTGCAAGATGGAGAGCTCTGGTGAATTCAGCAAGGTAATTAATGCCCTCCTGGACCACAGCCAGCTCTGCTTCCTCAGATGACCACCTGGACTATGCTATTGATGAAATATCTCTTCTCTACTGGAATCTCTACACTGAGACCTTAACTATGAAATCTATATGTTTCAAATTTACCTTCACAACATTGTTATGAAGTAATCCTATATAATAAAAGGGCAATATGCAAATTGACCCTAATGGTGGAACAACCGGTTGCTATGACGCACACTGACCACCAGGGGCCAAACACCCAACACAAGAGCTGCCCCCTGGTGGTCAGTGCGCTTCCACAGGGGGAGCACCACTCAGCCAGAAGCTAGTTCATGGCTGGCCAGTGCAGTAGCAGTGGCGGGAGCCTCTCCCGCCTCCGTGGCAGTGTTAAGGATATCCTACTGATGGCTTAGGCCCATGGGGAGTGGGCCTAAGCCATCAGTTGGACATCCCCTGAGGGCTCCCAGGTTGCCAGAGGGCTTTCTGACCGCCCGCTTAGGCCCGGTCCCCCTGGGAGCCAAGCTAAGCTGGTAGGTGGACATCCCCTGAGGGGTCCTGGACTGCAAGAGGGTGCAGCCCAGGCTGAGAGAGCCACCCCCTCCCTGAGTGCACGAATTTTTGTGCACCGGGCCTCTGGTTGTCAGATAAGATCTTACTGTCTCCATTTAATGGCTAGGAAAGTTCATGCATACATTAGGCAGGTCAGGGTTTTCCAAGGTATGTTTTCCAGAGCACAAGCCCCCTTGATGATCCATGAAAAAGGGTTCTGCTGTCAGTTATGATTAGGAAACCTCTGATTGATTCATAATACACCTTAATATAGTGAAGGTTCTGATAGGAACCTTAGTTAAGAAACCTACATGATCTGAAATCTGCTTAACATTGATTAACCTCCCGCTAAACCTCCTGCTTCTACACACATCTCTATTCCCTCCTGTTTTCATAGAGGATGAGTCCCTTCTTCTATGCCCAGCAACATATTCCCTCCCCCATTCCCAGGAATCTTTCCTCTTTATCTCTTTCTGCATCAACACTTTCTCCCTCCTGGACCTTTCCAATCAGCATTTACATAAACCCAAGTCTCTCTCTAAATCCTGGCTTTCAGTGTGGTCAGTGCACCAGCAGTATTGACTTCACCTAGGAGCCTGACAGAGATGCAGAATCTCAGGCTCCAGGCCCACCTGCTGTGTTACCTGCAGTTTAATAAGATCCCAGGTGATGCATGCACAGTAAAGCTTTAGAAGATTTGCTCTAAACCAGGTTTCTCTTGGAAAAATGCAAATCAGGCCTTACCTGATCTCTGCTACAAATGTCCGGTTTTCTCAGATTCTTTCCCTTTCTCCCTCCCTCTTGCAACTGCTAACATTTCCCCAAACTAGTTTTCCAAGAATCTCATTGGTTAACAATGGGGCAAATCATTGGTTCCACCTTGGTGCCTGACTCTTTTGTTCAGTGAATTAAAAAAAAAAGTATATATACATATCTATATATCTATATCTATATCTATATCTATATCTATATCTATATCTATATACTTTTTTATTTCAGAGAGAAAAGGAGAAAGAGAGATAGAAACTTCACTGATGAGAATCATTGATCTGTCGCCTCCTGAACACCTCCTACTGGGGATTGAGCCTGCAACCCGGGCATGTGCCCTGACTGGGAATTGAACTGTGACCTCCTGGTTCATAGGTCGATGCTCAACCACTGAACCACACGGGCCAGGCTGCTCTATGAATTTTGCACTAATCTAAGAGTGCAGAATCCACTTGTAGGCGATGTTGAGCTTTTATCTGTTGTAGAAATGACATTTTTAGCAAGTGACAGTCATTTTCTGTTTGTTGGCAGCTCTTCTCTCCACTCCTGGAATTGAAAGAGGTTGACCCTACAACAACAGTTCCCAGGCTCCTTTGCCAACTGGGTGCTGCCAGTGGAAAACTCCAGGATGACTGAAGGTGGGAGGAGCTGGAGTGTCTACATTGAGGTGTCTCCCCTCTGGTTCTGGTCCTGTCCTGGACTCTGTTAACACCGCCTCCAACCCTAGGGATGGGAAGAGCTCCCCGCTCTTAACTAAGCTCTAGATTGCCTCACTGCCTTTGTTTGGCTTTTTGGTTTTCCCAATACCTATGTGACTAGGTCCCCATACCTGGTATGTTTTCCTGAGTGGATCGTGGCTGTGACATGGAGGTATCAGAAAATGGGAGTTGGAGGAGAGAGAACATTTGAGAACTAGGCCAACACTACTTGACTTGGTAGACTACTGTGAAGTCAAGGCACATCAGGGAAAGTAATGGAGACCAGGAGGCATCTAAGAGCACTTTCCTTTGAAAGCTGATGTCCTCCAAGCTGGTGGGAAAGTTGTATAAAAAGAGAAAAGGGCAGGTTACTGGGGACAATCCAGCTCTCTGCATGGCAGTGTTTGGTTCTCTCTGGTTGTCAGTAAGCCACAAACAGGTCAGTGTTAATTGTGCAGTTCCCTACAATGGAGGTCAGAGGAATTGTCAACAGAAACCTCTTCCTTTAGGAACAACTTATTTTGGTTGCATCCACAACCTGTCTGGGGTGGGGCAGTTACTGAATTGTCACCGTTGGTGGTTGGGGCCTATTGTCAAATGTCAATATTTTCACAGTCATCCCACACCGTTGAGCTATAGCTCGCCCTGGCATCTGTCCCTCGGCTGGGGAGGACAGTCAATTCTTTCATACACAATCGGCAAAGACAAGAGAGACTGTCTTTTCCCCTCAAAGACTGTTCACGTAGCGGGCCAGTGCACTCTGAATAATGCCCTTTCAGACGGAGCAAGAACAGAATTCCAGAATCACACTTCTGGGAGAGTTTTACCGAGCGGGCTGGTTCTGTAATGAGATGTAAGCCTTAACTTCCAAAAGAAGGAAAATGTACTTTTTCAGAATATCGCATGAGTGTTTGTTAAAATCCATCACCTTTCAGCTCTCTGATGACCAGGAGACGGGACTTGTACTGGGCCTCTCCTGTAGACGATCCTGAGGCAGCGAGCAGGGTAGGCGTCTCTGGTTTCTCTGGAGGTTGAATCTGGAACTGGGGTGCGCCCCTCGGGGAGCTGTGAAACTGGTGTTGGGGGAATTGTCCAAGGTGAAAGCACTCTCCGGAAAGGAATGCTTCTCCACCTTTCACAAACTGCTGGAGGCGGGGTGGGTGGGGCTTTTGGCTGAGACTAGAGGCCCCATTGTCTGCCTGGAGTGACAAGACTGACCCAACACTCTTCGGGCTGCCATGGCAACCAAGGAGGGCAACTGGTGGGGAATTGCTCCTAGTATAAGGCGGGCACACACGCTCATTCTTGGAGGGTCTAAAAGGTGCAGCCACCAGCATCCCAGGCCCTTTCAAATGTGCAACACTTGTCCTCTTGTTCCTGGGTTGAAAGTGAAGCCTGATTCTTTGAATATGCCTCACCCACTTTGTCTTCATCTGTTCCTATAGGAACCTAGAGCCTGGAATCCCTTGTTCAGTAAAGATCCTTAGCTCATGTGTTAAAAACAAATTTCTATGGTCAGGAAAAGGCCAGGAAAAGGCTTTATTTTTTAGCTCTAATTTTTTTAAATTACAAGTGGGATTCTTGAAATAATGATTGATGCTAGAAAAAGACTTATTGTTTACAATTCCTTTCCTTCCTCCTCAGGAGGCAGTGCCTAGAAACCAGAGGATCCTTGGCTTGCTGAGTGCAAACGCAGGTTTCCTGTAACATGGCCTTTCCTGCCCAGGAGGATGGAGTGAAGAGACAGATATAGACAGCACGATTGGAGAGGCGTGCAGAGCAGAGGAGGCTGTGATTCAGGGGAGGAGACACAGAGATGCCAGAGACCCTGGACCACTGTGAGTCATCTGCATGGGGAGACTGATGGAGACCCTAAGTCAGTGAATAGGTGGTTTGTTTGGTAGAAAAGCAGATTTATTAAGATGAGTTGGAGTAAAGTACTGCGCACTAGATAATGTAAAGCATGACCTTTGTCCCCCTAAAAAATCTAGACTCTAGAAATTCTAGACTCTGGAGTAAAATATCCATATTTCTCGATTGTACAAGGGAGTCTGTTTTCCGTTGGAAAGTCAAAGTACTGTCCTGTCCTGACATGGAGGTGGGAGGGGGCAGCACCTACCTCTGGGATTCAGTCACATTTTGGTTATATACAGACGAGATGCCTGGTGCAGGAATTTGTGCACTGGTCCCTCAGGGTGGCCTGAAGGGATCGGGCTCCAACTTGAGTCTCCAGGCTTGAAGCCTCAACTCACACCCCCAGCCTCTCAGCCCCACAGTCCTGCCTGGCACCCGCAGTGGCCTGGTGCCGTTCCCTCACCTGCTCCACCATCCTGCCTGCAGGGCGACCGATTGGGGTGGGGGGTGGACGAACTCCCCTTGCCCAGCTTTCTCAGCACCTGGGAACCAGGTGGCGGCTCTGCCCCCTACCGCCGCTGCTGCTCGCTGTCTGTGGGATTATTGGCAGAGTGATCAGCTCCACTTGCACCCACCTTGGCCTGGGGCCGCCTGCTCACCTGCTCCACCATTCCGCCACGGTCCCACACTCATTGAGGCCAAAGGGGCTCATTGGGGCTGGCAGCGCCTCTATTGCCACCCGCTGCCAGCGCCGCATCGTCGATGCCCGCCATGTTCCGCGCTGCCCCCTGGTGGTCAGCGCACATCACAGTGAGCAGTTGAACTCTAGGTCAAACAATTTGCATATTAGGCTTTTATTATATAGGATTTCAAATATTGAAAACATAAAGGAACTCACAAAATGAAAAGTGAAATTTGTACTCCCCCAGTTTCATTAAACTATTCAGGGTTGACGTATCCACAACTAAATAATTTGGTGTGTCTCTTTTGGAATTTTCCTAAGTACTTATGGACACATAAAAGATTCTTTGGCTCAAAAAGAATTTGAGGTGGAAAACAATTTTTCTACAACAGTTTGAAGGTAATGCTCCATTGCCTACTTCTTCTTCAACGTGTTAACATTTTTAGGATAGTTAATAGATGCTTGGGATATGACTTTGTTGGGGCCCAAGACTGGCCACCTGGACTAGCCCACAATGGCATATTGATGACTTTGGATTAAAGTTACCTGACAAGCAGCTGGTGCCAGAAGACAACCTTGATGCTCCCTTGTCTCTTTGAGTGCAGGAAATAAATCTTTCATGTGACAGGTGTCCTCCCTGCACCTGGGGGACACCCTTTATTGCTAGAGTTAGACAACTCAGAGCCAAATAGTCTGTATAAACAAGACTTGTTGCCTCTTTTCTAATTTACTACTTTGTTAAATTCCTCATTAACAAATACCCAAACCTTGCTTACAGTCCTTTCTAATGAGCACTAACTCCCCCCGACTTTGTCCTATCAAATCTTCACAAATTTATTTTTTCTTTGCCTAAAAAGTATAAAAAGATGCCTGATTCGATCATTGAGCCTCATATTAGGATCTGAGCAACCTATTGTGATTCTCCCATGCACATGTATTGAATTATTTCCCCCCCTGTTAATGTAGTCTTGTGTCAATCTTATTGTTTTATTATTAGTCCAGCCGTAAGGACTAAACCAGGGTAGAGAGGGAGGAATTTTCCTCCCCAACAAATTAAAAAGATAAAAAGGACATAAAAGTAAATCTCAATGCTGATACTTCCAGCGGCCTAGTGTCTTTCACTGATGCAACCACTTCACTGGTTTCTTTCTTTTTTTAAAAATATATTTTATTGATTTTTTACAGAGAGGAAGGAAGAGAGATAGACAGTTAGAAACATCAATGAGAGAGAAACTGATCAGCTGCCTCCTGCATACCCCCTACTGGGGATGTGCCCTCAACCATGGTACATGCCCTTGACTGGAATCGAACCTGGGACCCTTGAGTCTGCAGGCTGACGCTCTATCCACTGAGCCAAACCAGTTTGGGCTTCACTGGTTTCTTATGTGTTTTTCTAGATATATTCTGTAATATCTGTGTGTTTACAAATCTACATACATACATTTTAAAAAATATATATCTTTATTAATTTCAGAAAGGAAGGGAAAGGGAGAGAGAGAGAGAAACATCAATGATGAGAGAGAATCATTGATTGGCTGCCTCTTACACATCCCCTTCTGGGCATACACCCTTGGCTGGAATCGAACCCAGGACCCTTTAGTCTGCAGGCTGATGCTCTTTCCACTAAGCCAAACTGGCCAGGGCATACATACATTTTTTGATTTTTAAAAATCTTTATTGTTAAAAGCATTATATAATAATTGAACCATATGAAATTGCCATTTTTAAAGTTAAAAAAATCAACATTTTCATTTTTAATCACACTAATGGTAGCATGCTATATACACTGCATTTGATTTCTCTCTTAACAAAAAATCTTGAGATTTTCCCATGTTTGTATGCATAGAGCTATCTCATTCTTTTCTGTATTTTGTGCCTATTTATTTGTTTTCATGGCAAACTATTATTTTACAATTTATACACAGTAAAAACGAATCTTGCTTCCCATGTACAGATCTGTGAGTTTTAACATATGTTTGGATCTGTATACCTACAGGAAACAATCAGGAAACAAATATTTCGAACATATCTTTGTAATCACCATCAATGACAAAGTCAGAATAATATTGGAAGACACAACACTACCTACTGGCAGGTACTCTCAATCCCCATCTGCATTTCTATGCCTTCCCTATACTTCGAGACAATATTTTCCTTGACTTTTAATACTTCAATTAATTTTGCCTACATGAAATCATGTAGAATACTTTCTTTTGCTTGCCATGTTTTGCTCCCACATTTATTCCAATTGTCATGTGATTACCCTAAAGCAATGAATTGCACAATATTTCACTGTATTTATAGCATTTTCGACATGCAGAATTAAAAAAAACATTTAGATAGATAATGAATGAAACTATGTTCTTTGTAATGGTTTCTGGACTTTGTGTTATACTTAGAAGGGCCTTGAGCACCTAAGATTATAAAGTAAATCCTCCCATGTTTTCTTCTAGTGCTTCAATTTTTTAGGTATGAGAAATTAATTCAACTTTTTTTTTCATGATACCAACTTATTAGCCAAAAGCTCATTTAATCCTCACAGGAAGTTTACGATGGATACAATGACATGTCTTCTTTTTGCAAATGAAGAAATTGAAATATGCTGAAGTTAAGTAATTTCTCCATCTCAGAACTAATAAATGGCAAAACCGGGATTTGAATCCAGCCAGTTGAGTTTAATATCTATGTGCTTATACATTGCACTACCCAGCTACCCAGCCTTTCCACTATGGGGGACCCACCCACACATCTGGAATATGAGGCAAGTGCTGTTTTATTTTTTAACAACACAAACACTCTATTCAAATGTTTGTTTACTCAGGAATCTGATTATCAAGTCCCTACTTAATAAGGAGCAAGGAATTTGACACCTCCTCTCTCCATTTCATCAACCTTGTAGTTTTCCAGAAGCCTCATTCTTGAAATAAGATTTTTTTTTCTCAGTCCAGTGTTGGGTTTTCCCTTCAAACGATTTTTCTCATTAAACTGTTGCCATCAGCTGTTTAAACAGCCCTAGGCTTGTCATGTAAACAATCATAAAACTGTTAAAAATTGAGCAGGGCTTGTCTCAGAAGAGAAGGGAGTGTTAAACGTATTTCAATTGGAGGCCAGGAAAAGGGCAAGAAGGCCTGAGGTTAGCTTCCAGTTCTGCCACGGGTCAGATGACTCTAGGAAAGTCATTTTTTGCTCTTTTTCTTTGTGCGTAACATGGGCAATAGTAATAATAATGTAGCCCCTCGCTTTCCCCCAGTTTGCTTACTGTCTGCCAACAAGGGGAATTCAATAGAAAACAAAGATAGAGCTCTAGCTGGTTTGGCTCAGTGGATAGAGCATGGGGCTGTGGAAGGAAGGGTTCCAGGTTTGAATTCAGTCAGAGCACATGCCTGGGTTGTGGGCTGCATCCTCAGTGGGATGCATGCTGGAGGCAGCCGATTAATGATTCTCTGTCATCACTGATGTTTCTCTCTCTCTCTCCCTTCCTATCTGAAATCAATAAAAAAATTAAAAGATATATATAAAAAACAAAGATAGAGAATACTTATTTAAAGAAAAAGCTTCAGGCTGAAAATTGGCTAAATTCCTGGGAGAGTCATCATCTAAGTTTAGGCACTGATGTGCAGATCTTTCTTTCATGTGAGGTTTCCAATGGTTTTATAACTTTAATTTATATGCCATAGTGTGTTCTTTTGCAAAAGTAAATACAAAAACATAATATGTTGTAAAGTACTCTAATGAAGTCCATTAACACAGTGTATGTAGTAATACAAATATTTCTATCTATTCTGGATCTCTGGTACTCACTACAGCCCAAGTGTGTGTGTGTGTGTGTGTGTGTGTGTGTGCGCGCGTGTGCACATCCCATCCCATACAAATGGTGGCAAATCTGGCATATGAACAACACAACTGTAGCACTTTCACACTTGAGGATAATCCTCTGATTATAAAGGGAGAAAATAAAATACATAATTTTTTGCAATCAAGAAAGCATCAATGCTATCAATCGGTAGGTCGTTTGGGAGCAGAGAGTTGAACATAGAGAAACAATGTTAATGCGAGTCTCTGCCTCTGCAGTAAGGGACCCAGAGGCAGTGTGCTGCTGGGGTGGGTATGGGCTCTAAAGCCACGAAGGTTCTGGGTTCAAATGCTGCCTCTACTATGTCCAAGCTGTGCTACTTTCAGTGAGATTCTTAACCTCTCTGAACCTCGGGTTTAAAATTTTTCTTTAAAACTTCCTCACACAGTTAAATTCAGCGTTTGTAGAATGTAGATTTCTGGGGAACAGTAGGAGTACTAGGCACTGACGCTGCAAAATCCTAACCATGCATACGGAACACAAGTGCACTGTCCTGCAGAGCCCGCAGCAGGCACCCTGGTCGCCCCTCTCCCACCTCCGCGCTCGCACACGTGCTTCGCAGCCGCGGGCCCGCTTGCCGCGTTCAAGGACCGGAGCGCCCTCTCCGCCCCACCCGGTGCGCGCGGAGCGCACCCGGCCCCGCTCTGAGCGCATCTATCTCCACGCGTAATGGCGGTGGCCGCACAGAACCCAGGTTCTTCGGTGAGCACGCTCCCGCGTTCGCAGCGACACCCGAGCGCGCCTGGGCTTGTCCCCCACGGCGCTCCGTACGCGCTCCCGGGGCGAGCTCCACGTCGGCCGCGCAGGCGCCTTGGGCACCCAGTTCACCTGCTGCCGTTGTCGCCGCCGCCGCCGCCGCCGTCGGGGCTGGATGGGGGGCCGAGGCCAGCCAGGGGCACCCACAAGAAAGACACGCGGCGGCGGCGACGCCAACACCCGCAGGACGAGGGTCCGAACCGTCCCCGAGCCTAGGGAGTAGGCGGCCTGGCCGGGCCCCCGCGGTCCCGGGTGTAGAGAAGCCGGCGTCGCTGCCGCGGCTGGGGCTTCCCGGGCACTCGCCCCTCAGGTCTCATTCACAATCAGGACCCCCCCGCGCTGCGCCATGTTCAAGAAACTGAAGCAAAAGGTCAGCGAGGAGCAGCAGCAGTCCCAGCAGGCGCTGGCCTCCACTCAGGTACGATGGCTGCCTCGCTTCCCCCCGCCCCGTGCCCACACCATCGACACCGGCTCCGGGCTGACAGCAGGCGAGGTTCTTCTGTGACCCTTGACCTCTAACCCGAGGATGCTTCCTCCCCCCCCCCCCCCACGCGGGACTGGGAATGATTCCTGACCCGGGTCTCCCCCACAGAACTCGGTTCAGGAGAGTGGGTGGGGGTGGCCGGATCCGTCCCGATCGCTGTCCTCTGTTAGAGTTGCCGCCCTCCCCGCCCCCCAAGCCCGCCCCCGGCCTGCGAACGAGCGAGAGGGGCTCCGGACTTGCAGGACCTGGGACCCATCTCGCAGGTTCCCCCCACCCGGCCGAGACCCGTCGCGGGGCGAGGGCGGCGTGGGAGAACCGGGTCCCTTGCTCATCTCTTCGCTGAAGTCCCCTCTCCGAGGGGCCGGGATCCCGCAGGACTCCTGACCCGAGATGGGCGTGGAATTGCCAGCCCTGGGCCCCGGGTGAGGGCCAGGGGTCGAGCCATTCGGGGCCGGGCTGCTGGCGGGAGCGCCGGGGCCGGGCGAGGCGGCGGCGGCGGCGGCGTGGCCGGGGTCCAGCGCGAGGCGGTCACGAGTGAGTCACTTCGCATAACTTGGTTGATCCCGGGCGCGCGGAGGGGCTGACCCGGAGGCCCGGCCGGCCTGGTGCCTGTCCACGACCTGGCGGCCGCTGCTGCTTCCAGAGTCTTGTTACGTTTATTTTTCACGGATGCGGTTGCTTCGGTTTGAAATGACAGCTTCCCAGAGAAGGGGGGCGTGTTAATGGCCAGGAACCGTCCCCTTGGCACCCATGGAAGTGTGTTTCGGTGGCGGCGGGACAGCGAAGATGAGCGCTTCTGTCAAAACTTCCCAGCCTTTCGGCATCTCAGCAGATTGAGCACATTTCTCTCTCAATTTTAATTTTTGCAATGAAGACTGAGTTTTGTTTTGTTTTGTTTTTTTTTTACTAATTCGTCTTTTATGATACACTTAAAACATTTATCTTATGTAACTATGTTGCTATTAATTCCAACAACTAGGTACAATTACGTATTGCGCTGCGTTTGTTCTGAACTATGAAATTGAAGTTCTCTTAAATTTCAAGCTCGTGTAGAGTAAAACAGTGCTCGAAATACATTGGAACAGGCGTGCAGGACAGCGACGGCTTGTTCATTCTCATGTAAAATGTAAACACGGACTCACATTTAAGTAGTAAATATTTAACTTTTCCTACCGTGTACTGCAGGCTTTTCTGACTTTACCAAACACAGTTACTTAGAAAGCTTAGGATGTGCTAAAGATTTAGCCACATGGATTTTCATTTCAATTTTTTAATACGTAAAAATTGGCTAAAACGGTTCCATAGAAATAGAAAGTTGTATCAGTTAGTTATGCAGCCTTTAAAAATACCTACATTTATTGGGTTCTATGTGCCAAGCATTTTGTTTACTATTTTACCCGGAGTATTTTATGTAATTGTTCATAAACCTATGAGGAAGATAATCTTTTCTAGATGAAGGAGCGAGACCCAGAGAGGTCAGTTGCCCAATATCTCACAGCTAGTGTGAGAGCCTACAGAAAGTATTGTTAACATGCAGAGATACTTGTTCTAAGAGACACATTAAAGAGCAACATATGGCCCTAAGCTGGTTTGGCTCAGTGGATAGAGTGTCCGCCTGTGGACCGAAGGGCCCCCGGGTTCAGTTTTGACCAAGGGCCGGTACCTTGGTTGCCGGCTCCTCCCAGCCCAAGCCCGGGTTGGGGCTCCTGCAGGAAGCATGCAATCGATGTGTCTCTCTCACATCAACATTCCTCTCTGTCTTTACCTCTCTTTAGACTCTTTCTAAAAATCAGTGGAAAAAGATCCTTGGGTGAGGATTTTTTTTTAAAAAAGCAACATATGATCCCAGTTTTGTGGGGAAAATATGTATATGAGTATATTTGTATATTTACATACAAACAGTGACAATAGTTTAGGAAGGATATGCCCAAAGGTGCTGGTGAGATAAGTATTCTTTTTCTTATTGGTAATGTTAGTTTTTCTTCATAAAAATTAATTGCTTTTATACTTTAGTAAAAAGAGGTTGTTTTTAGATTAGTAGTAAAAAAGCTAGTTATAAGCTAACACGTTAGAGTTTCCAGTTTTCATAGGTTGCTGCCTCTGATGAGATGGTGCATCTGGATCAAATAAAATCATTTAGTGTACAGAGATTTAAAACGTTCCCATTTGAGTGTGTGTGTGTGTGTAGTGCAAGAGGAAATCATTACTCATCAACTACTGATAGAAATTGGATTCTCTTCTGGCCTCAGATTTTTATCTATTCAGAACCTTTTAGGATGAGTAGTTCTGGATTATTGTTTTTAGAGTTAAGGATTTATTTATTGTATGCATGAATTGAAAAAGAAAACAAAAAACCTTTTTTGATAATCCTTTTTGAAACAGATTACACAAATTCTTGTTTTCTTAAACAAAGGCTCTTGAATTTGTATATTATCATTTCTTCATTTTTGGCTATAAATTATTTTGTGTTCAAGGCACCATGCCCTCAAGAATTTAATAGGGTGTGAAAGGCCTTTTTTTCCACTCAAGAGGATTTATTTGTTACTGGTCTAGGTTGAAAATTTTCCCTCAGGTGGGGTTGAATGTGTTTCTCCCTAATCTGTGTCTAATTCCAAACCTGTTCTTTAGTCATTGTTAGTTAAACAGATCTTTGAATATTCTCTTTTTCCCTTGATTTTAGAAAATTTCTAGTTTTTCCATTTTTATTCTTTTACTTAAAAAAACACACTTTTAAAAATTGATTTCAGAGAGGACGGGAGAGGGAGAGATAGAATCAATGATGAGAGAGGATCATTGATTGGCTGCCTCCTGCACACTGTCCCTGCTGGGGATTGCTTGCAACCCAGGCATGTGCCCTGAACTAATGGAAACGTGATCTCCTGGTTCATAGGTTGATGCTCAACCTCTGAGCTATGCTGGCCGGGCTGAATCTTAGTCTTTCTGGAGAAATTTTTTGGTATATCCTTTTTTTTTTTTTTTTTTTTTAAAGGTAAAAGCAGTTCAAGTGGGTTGGGATTAGCTTTTTTCTATTTTAATGAAGGAATAAATTAGGTCAGAAAATATGGCATCTTATGTCAAAGATTAAGGTTCTATAAAACTTTCGTTTTAGAGGTGTCTGTGTGGAATGGTTTCTTTTTAATTTGTTAAAAAATTTAACTGTGAGTCCCAGTGGGAAAAAAATTGAGAAACAATGATCTAAAGAATACTGGGGAAGTGGATAAGGGTATCAGAAGACCTGTGTGGTAACCCAGACCTTGCAGTATGCACTCTGGACGAGCCACATAAGCATTCGGACTTCTTATTTTCTCATCAGGAATTGGGGATGGGATACTATCTGCCCCACTTACCTTTCAGATTGGTTGTGAGGATCAAAAGAGATAAGTATTTGGAAGCATTTGTAATTATAGAGCACTTATTTATTTACTAGAGCCTGTAAGGTGCTATGCTGGGTGCTACATTTGCCTTGAAGGGTAGATGTAGTTTCTCCACTACAGGGCTGAGAGACATGTACTCCTAGGATGTACTCCTAGTGTTCACAGGCTGCTGTGGCAGCATATACTAGTAAGAAGGCATTTCTGGAAAGGGTCAGTCATGGTTACATGTGAGTCTTGATGGATAATGAAAAGTCATGGTATATACTGACAAAGCATTTAAGCCTTATTATTTCTAAAGATGGCTATTAGTTTTCTAATGTTGCCCAACACATTACTACATCCTTAGTGTCTAATAACCCAGTTATTATTTCACATTCTGTATGTGAGAAGTCTGCATAGTCTGACCGGGTTCTCTGGATCTCATAAGGCTAAATTAGGGTGTCATCCAGACTGTGTTCTCATCTGGACTTTCTAGTCCTCTTCCATGCTTAGATGGTTGTGGTAGAATTTAGTCCTTTGTGGTTGTAGGACTGAGGTCCTTATTCTTGCTGACTATTGAAGGGGACCACTTTCAGTTCCTAAGAGCTGCTCAAAGTTTCTTGCCAGTTGGCCCCCATAGGCATTTGTTTTCTTCAGGACAGAAGGAGTGCATCTTTCTGCTTTCTGCCTCTGCCTTTGCACTCTGGACTCATATTTTAAGGGTTTGTGTGATTAGGTTGGACTCATCGAGATAATCTTCTTTTAATTAATTCAAAGTCAACTGGTTAATAACCATAAATATACCTACAAAATCCCTTTTGTTATGTAGGGTCAGATAATCAGGGGAATGATATCTCATCAGAATCACAAGGCAAGGGTCATTTGGGATCATCTTAGCAGTCTACGTACTGCAGACTAAAATAGTTTTTCTTATAATGAAGTTGGGGCCTTTGTTATAATAATAATAGTCAGTTGGCAATAAAAATATTAATAGTGAGCTTGTATATAACCATCAGGTTTCTTGACAAATAGCCTAGAAATCTGTCGTCAAATTTCTCATGGCTATGAAAACTAATTAGACCAGATTTATTTTGTATGAGTCTAAATCCTTTTTTATTTTGAAGTGAGGATAACCCATTAAGGATCCAGGACCTTGGGATAAATGCTAAGTACAGTTAGTTTTTCATGCATGTTTTATACTTTGTAGTCACATCCATTCCTTCATGTGGCCTGTACTCTTGCAACACCAGAGGAAGACTTACAAGTTATCAGGCCAAACTTTTCCAAGTAGTACTACTTTTCTGAGGCTAGTGTATTTTATTTTATTTTTAAAAAAATATATATTTTATTGATTTTTTAGAGAGGAAGGGAGAGGAATTGAGAGTTAGAAACATCAATCAGCTGCCTCCTGCACACCCCCTACTGGGGATGTGCCTGCAACCAATGTACATACCCTTGACTGGAATTGAACATGCCCTCGACCAGAATCGAACCTGGGGCTCTTCAGTCTGCAGGCTGACGCTCTGTCCACTGAGCCAAAACGGGTAGGGCGAGGCTAGTATATTTTAGAGCCTTGTCTTCAAATTTATAAACCCCAACATTTGATTTTGCCAGTTTATCCAGAGTTGAAGAGGCTCTCAGTTACTAATGGTAAAAAGACATAGTGCCAATTTTTAAAAC
Source organism: Murina feae (assembly GCA_004026665.1). Taxonomy (NCBI): domain Eukaryota; kingdom Metazoa; phylum Chordata; class Mammalia; order Chiroptera; family Vespertilionidae; genus Murina; species Murina feae. Next base: position 26,812 of record PVJC01002217.1, on the reverse strand, counting down.
TCACAGTGGTGGTATACTTTTCAAATGATTGGAAGGTCACTGGAATAGCCCTTTCTGGCACCTGGGCAATTGGAAAGTTGAATTATTAAGGCAAAGATTACTTGAAGATGATGGAATCGTAGCAGAGAAGTCAAGAGCTATTCCTTCTAGTCTTGTAGTACTTTTCTAGTTACTTTCCTATCTTTTTCTCTCCCCCCTCAGTAGCCCTTTTATTAAAGGAGATATTACATATGACCATTTAAGAGTAGACAGAAATGGCGCTCATCCCTTTCATTGTGGCAGCCTTTGAAGTAGCTACAGCCTTGGAAGTGGGCATGATTTGAAATTGATGGCTCTGGGTGTAGGAAGGATTTATTGAATTTCTCTCAATTCCAGTGAAAACTGTTTCTGAAGTGCTCTGAACATTTGCATTTTAATCTCAGTCCTGGATAAACACTGTACAGTGATTGCTTTCCATTCCCATTTTCTAAGCACAATATTGATTTCTAGTCATACATTTTTTAGACATTTAAGACATGGGTTAGGCTTTAGCTTCATTTCACATTCAAACATTTTTTTGTTTAAAATGTTAAGATGTTACTGTTTCAGTTTTTATCCTGGGAAAGGATACCGGTATCTTATTTCTTAAGGTAACTTCTGCATATAGTTAATTTCATCTAGCACTTGTTTTTGTTCATCATTTTATTTATTTATTTAAATATATATTTTGTTTATTTCAGAGAGGAAGGAAGAGGGAGAGAGAGATAGAAACATCAATGATGAGAGAGAATCATTGATTGGCTTCCTCCTACTGGGGATCGAGCCCGAAACCCAGGGATGTGCCCTTGGCTGGAATTGAACCTGGGACCCTTCAGTCCCCAGGCAGATGTTATATCCACTGAGCCAAACCAGCTAGGGCTTGTTCAGCTTTTAGAAGGTGTGTGTTGGAATATTTAGTTGTAAGCTAGTTAAGCAGAAAAGGAATTTATTAAAGAATATTTGGTATCTACAGATTTCCAGGAGGGCCTGAAAGTCTGGGCTGATTGCTATGTCCAGCCATACGTGGGGACTGCACTAATTAGAGTGTTGCAGCTGCCTCAGCTGGGCAGCAGCACTGAGTCTTCCACTGCCCAGCTCCTGTGTACAGCTACATGAAGCCATCTCCATACTCTTCAGCTGCTGAACTTTAGTTTTGAATGTGTATTTCCTCACATCACTCACTTATGACTCATGTGGGTGTGTTCTTTGCTGGAGTCCGGCCCAGATCACCTGCCCTCTGTGCAGAGAAGACTGGGTCAGTGGTTTTCTGAGTTTTAACTTAGAGAGTTATAAGAGCTGTTTAGAGGGAAAAAGGATATTAAATTTTTGTCATTTTTTTGATAGTTTCTCACTCCTACCAATTAAACTGTTCCTTTTGATTTCTGCTTTTGACATAAAAATCTTTGTCCTATTCAGAGATTATAGAAATATACTCTCATATATTCTTTTGTATTTTAACTTTTAAAGATCATTTAAAGCTTTAACATAGCTTAATATTTAATAGATAAGGACACATAACCCTCAAAAATATAGTGAGGGTCTGATTGGTGTCTCTCTCCCATCATATAGATGGTCATTTGTCCCAACACCATTTATTGGACACCTGCCTTTTAAAAAATTTAAAAATTTTATTTTGCAATCACTGTTTACATTCAATATTATTTTGTACTAGAGGCCCCGATGCATGAAATTTGTGCAAGGGGCTCAGCCCCTACCACAGTGGCAGCAGCTGCCTCTGCCTTGGCGACTTCCTCTGGAAGACCGTCTGGAAGAATGTATGGTCTAATTAGCATATTATGCTATTATTATAGAAATTAATTTGGAGTTGCAATAGTACCCTCTTGTGGACATTTTGAGCAGAGACATAAAAGAACAGAACCTCAGAAGGAAAGCAGGGGAGGGTGGGTAGGTGGGAAGAGATCAACCAAAGAACTTGTATGCATATACAAGCACTTAGGGACACTGACAGTAGGGTGGTGAAGGCCTGGGGTGGGGTGGCAGAGTAAGTAGAAGAGGTCAATTGGGGAAATAGAGGGCATGTAATCATTTCAACAATAATGATAAAAAAATAACTTTTTAGTTAATGAAAAAAAAAAAATGGACTGGCCTCTCAGTATCTAGCTGTGTGTAAGGTAGGCTCAAAACAAGGCCCTTTACTAAAGAGATGCTCACCTGTGCATTTCATAGTGTTGCGTATTAGAGCTGGAAGGCACTTTAAAGATGGAATTGACAATCCCTTTTTTTTCCCAAAATATATATTTTATTGATTTTTTTTTACAGAGAGAAAGGGAGAGGGATGTTAGAAACATCGATGAGAGAGAAACATCCATCAGCTGCCTCCTGCACACCCCCTACTGGGGATGTGTCTGCAACCAAGGTGCATGCCCTTGACTGGAATCGAACCTGGGACCCTTCAGACTGCCAGACCCAACGCTCTATCCACTGAGCCAAACTGGTTAGGGCAATAATCTCATTTTTTTGATGAATTTTTTATTATTATTATTACATAAAGTTTTACAAAGATTAGTACATATATCTCTTTTCCCCCCCGCCCTTCCCCCCGCCTCCCCTACCCCCCAGTGTTTTGTGTCTGATGAATTTTTTTAAAGAATAGTTTTAATTGACTTTTAAAGGGAGAGATAGGAAGGGAGAGGGAGAGAGTGAAATATCCATTAGCTGCCTCCTGTATGCCTCCAGCCTGTTACCGGCACCGGGGTGGAGCCCACAATGGGGCATGTGCCCTGACTGACAACCTCCTGGTGTACTGGACAACTCCCAACCAGCTGAGCCACATGGGCCAGGGCTAATGAACTTTTTGTTTTGGAATAATTTTAACTTATAGGAAAGTAGCAAAGATAATACAGAGAGTATTCATATACTCCTCAACTGGTTTTAGTTTCCTCTAAAAATACCATCTTATTTTGCCATCACAAACTTATTTTACAGATGAGGACACATAGCCCTCAAAAAGTTAACTTAGCTAAGATCATAATTCTAGTTGCTAGCAGAGTCAGACCAAAGAGTCAGTAGGTAGCCTGGGTTTCCTAGTAGGTTATATGTTAGTTATCCTTTCCTGTTTTCATGTATTTGCTCTTTTCCTTTTCCTGGGTTCTTAGATCATGGTTTGAGAGAATGACTACTCAGCACATAGTGTACCAGTCAATGTCTTTCTAATTTGTGCAATAATTTTTAAATCTAGGCTTCCTCCAATTCTTCAACACCAACAGGAACCAGGAGTAGGACATCTTCATTTACAGAGCAATTTGATGAAGGTACACCCAATAGAGAGGTAAGTCTTAAGTTTCTTCTTTAATAAACCTCTCACAAGAAGCTTATTAATTTAAAATGTAATGCTACTGTTGATAACAAAATTATTTTGACAGTTCAGTTTTTAATTCTGAGGCATATTCTTTTTTTTATTTTTTTAAAAAATACATTTTTCTTGATTTTTAGAGAGGAAGGGAGAGGGATAGAGAGATAGAAACATTGATGAGAGAGGAAGTCATTGACTGGCTGCCTCCCCCATGGCCCCCACTGGGGATCAAGCCCACAACCAAGGCATGTGCCCTGACCAGGAATCGAATTGGTGACCTCTTGGTTCCTGGGTCAGTGCTCAACCACTGACCCACATCAGCCAGGCGGTATTGTATTCTTTTTTGCAAGTAGCAGTTAGGTTTTTATAAAGTGTGTTTTCTTTGAGAATCTTTTTTCTTCCTTTGAGAATCTTAATTGGAGAGTATAATATGCTCTACGTGTAATATTTGAAGTTTTTAGAATAATTTGATAACAATTCGTTCAATTGCATTATATGGGGAAGAGTCCTATAGTTTCAAGCTAGTGATTGAGAAACGGTGAAGTAACTTTACTCATTCCATGTGGCTTGCACCTGGCACCATAGCTCAGCTTAGATTTTTTCAACCTTTTACTTTTTGTGAAGTTTGACACAAATAACAGAAAAGAAGGTAAATCATAAATGCACAAATCAATGAATTATTACAAAGTAAATCCCCACGTAACCACCCCTCAGGTCTAGAAAAGGACAGTGTCAGCAACAGCGCTGCCTCTCCTTTCCCCGCAAAAGATTACCGACTTTTTGGTATTTGCTTCTTTCCTTCTCTTTATAGTACCACTTCAGTGTACTTTCTATTGTATTTTTTTTGTTTGTTTTTGTTCATCCTTACATGAGGATATTTTTTTCCATTGCTTTTCAGAAAGAGTGGGAGGAAGGGAGGAAGGGGAGAGAGAAAGAGAGAGAAACATTAATGTGAAAGAGACACATTGATTGGTTGCTTCCCGCATGTGCCCCTAGGAAGTCCAAGATCAAGGTGCCAGCAGATTTTGTGGTGAGGGCCCTCTTTCTGGTTTGCAGACAGCTATCGTATTATTCTATCCTAGCATGACTTTTCCTTGGTGCATGACCTTTTCTTAGTGGAGGTGTGGGAGAATTGGGAGAGGGGCAGCTCTTATGTCTCTTTCTTTCTTTTTTATTTATTTTTTTATTGACTTCAGAGAGGAAGGGAGAGAATGAGAGATATAAAAACATCAGTGATGAGAGAAAATCATTGATCATTGATTGGGTGCCTCCTGCACTCCCCCTACTGGGGATCAAGCCTGAAACCTGGACATGTGTCCCTGACCGGAATCGAACCTGGGACACTTCAGTCTCAAGGTGGATGCTCTGTCAACTGAGCCAAACCAGCAAGGGCATTTTTCTTTTTGTATAAGGGGCAAAAATTCCATCATGAGGAATTTTTGACTGCATCTATCCCTACCTCCCAAAGGCTCTACCATCACATTGAGGATTAGGGCTTCAGTTATCAATTTTGGGGGGAACAAAATTCAGTCCATAGTGCTTACTTTGTTCTCTTGAATATCTTAGTTATTAGAGGTAGTACTGTACTGAGCATTTTATACACACATTTATAATGCTATTATTCTGTAGGATAGATTTCTAAGAATGGGATGGCTAGGTCATAGGTAAATTTAAAAATTGGAAAGATACTTCCAAATTGTCTTGAAGGTTACTTTAAAACAAATAATTTTAAAACTTTTATTTAGTATATGTTGATAGCAAAATAAATACTTCATAGTATAGTTTTTGCATTAAAACTTTATGGCATATATACTGTGTCCTTGGTGCATATATTGAAATGATCTGACAAAGATGTATAAAAGTATAAAGTATGGCCCAGTCAGTGTGGTTTAGTGGTTGAGCATTGACTCATGAGCCAAGAGGTCACCAGATCAATTCCCAATCAGGGTACATGTCTGGGTTGCAGGCTCGAATCCCAGTAGGGGGCATCAGGAGGCAGCTGATTGATGTTTCTATCTCTCTATCCCACTCTCTTTCTCTCATTCTATAATTAATAAAAACTATTTTTTAAAAGTATAAAGAATGTGCATACTCTTGAGTCCGCAGGCTGACGCTCTATCCACTGAGCCAAACCGGTTAGGGCTGTTTTAAAGTTTTTAAATTTATCTCTAATTTCTAAATTTTAATACTAAAAATTTTGTGCTTATAAGTCTAACTCAAGAAATAGCATCCAGCCCAGCTGGCGTGGCTCAGTGGTTGAGTGTCAACCTGTGAACCAGGGGGTCACACACAATTCGATTCCTGGTCAGGGCACATGCCTGGGTTGGGGGCTCCATCAGGGGGCATTCAGAAGGCAGCCAGTTGATGATGCTTTCTCATCATTGATGTTTCTATCTCTCTCTCCTCTCTTCCTCTCTGAAATCAATAAAAATATATTAAAAAAAAACAGTAAGTGCTGATACTAGCAGCTATATATACCAGTGTTTGGAAGACAGAAACAGAGTCTCCTCTTTAAGGCAGAGAGACATATACTTCCTGAGCTACTGAATTCTTTAGAGTCCCTTCCCTAATAGGAGACATTAATTCATAGGAGACACATTAATTTATTATATACAGTGGATGCTAGCAGGTGTCTTAGAACAGGCATTAGGACTTAATTTTCTCTTTGAACTCTGGTTAAGAAGGATGGAAGGGTTCTATGCTGCCAGAGTTAGATTTAGAGCTACATGCTAGAGGCTGAAGTGGGGCTCCCAACACTTGGTGAAAGGAGGTTGAAAAAACTTTTGCTGACTGCTGCCTAGAGCTTTCTGTGGCCTATTATAAGAAGCTTCTGTCCCTAGGGAGTCCTCATGATCAAGAAATAAATAAATCTCATAATGGCTTAGTGATTAAGTCTGTGATAACCTATATATTGTCATAGGTTAGGAAACCCAAAGTGGGGCTTAGGGAATCAGGTTGACTGAGCAATAAGGAAGGATGAGCACAGAAGGAAGGAGAAATATAATACTGTCTCAAAATGAGCCTATAAATGAAAATTATAAAACAAGTGCTAAAAAGGCAGCCAATAAAAGCAGGAATTGGGATATAAATTTACTCTTGGTGAAATTAGAATAATAGAGCAATTTGGCCCTAGCTGGTTTTGCTCAGTGGTTAGAGCGTCGGCCTGTGGACTGAAGGGTCCTAGGATCGATTCCAGTCAAGGGCACATGGCTGGGTGGTGGGCTTGATACCCAGTTGGGGGTGTGCAGGAGGCAGCCAATCAGTGATTCTCTTTCACCATTGATGTTTCTGTCTCTACCGCTTCCTTCCTCTCTGAATTCAATAAAAATATTTTTAAAAATAGAGCAATTTGGAAAAGACTTTCAAATAAGTATCTTTAATAAGATAGATGAATTAATACTTTTCTTAAGAACAGAAAATTGTGGGGGGAAAATAGGCCAAAATAAAACTGGACTAGATAGATGTGAAAAAGAACTAAGTAGAAATGCTACTAATGAAAGAAAAATTATGTAAAAATATCAGTAAAAATAAAACTCACCCTAGTCCCAGTTCAAGAGAAAATTAGGAAATTCTAAAAGAATTACCCAGTAATCCCAGTCAAAACACACAGAGATAAAGAAAAAAAATTTTTTTTCCCCTAAGAGCAGAGACATGGAGGATAGATTAAAAGCTTTGAACACACATCTAATATGAGTGTTTAGGTAGCTTCATGAATATTTAGGCACGTAAACTTCAGTCACTAAGTTCAACTGATGGCTTCAGTGAAAAAGAGCCAAATTAGGAGAACCAAGATGGCGGCATAAGGTATATACCTAAATGTGCAGCCTCCCACAACCACATTAAAAAATACAACTATAAAGCTAAATGGCCATCCTCCAGAACCAAGGGAGTGGAAGCTTTACAACTAGAAGGCAACGGAAGGAGTGCATTGAGACTGAGTAGAAGTTCTCGGCGCTGAAACTGAGAGGTATGGACGCGCGTGAAACGGTGGTGGCGTGGATGAAACAGTGGCGGCGGCTGCACCTGGGTCCGCAGCTTGGAAGTGAATTACAAGCTCCAGGGTCACACTGAACTCGTTGCGGGCTGTCTGGCAACGGGGCGGAAGACGAGTGGCATTCTAGCAAAGCTGTTCATAGCGATCACTGATGTGGAGCTCCGAGACTCGGGGACTCGGGCGCGCCGATGCCAGGGTGTGGAGACGCCAAAATTGGGAGAAGCTGCGGAGCCGGCTGAGGGGCAGCCATCACGGGTTGCTCTGCCCCGGTGATTCTGAGACCTCGCCCCACCCAACTTACAACCCCACCCAAGCTGTGCGCCTGTCTGCCTGGAGCCTAACCTAAGGGACTGCAGCTGGGACAGAACTCCAAAAGTTCCAAACCCCAAACAATAAGGAGAAAGGCCTGGAGGTCATTTCCTCCCAGTGATACCAACAGTAATCAAGACTTAACTACAACAAGACTGTGCACCCAGCCCTCAAAGGTGTATACCAAGAGCGTCCACTCCAGGTGATTGGGGAGGCTGACTCACTGGGCCCTATAGGACACCTAGCACAGAAAGCCACTCTATCAACGCAGGGAAGCAGCCAAAATGCGGAGACAAAGAAGCAGATCACAAATGAAAGAAATGGAGGAAAGTAAACTGGATATAGAGTTCAAAACCACGGTTTTAAGGTTTTTCAAGAATTTTCTAGAAACTGCTGATAAATTTAGTGAGACCCTCAATAAATCTAGTGAGACCCTCAAGGATATGAAAAAGGACCAGGTAGAAATTAAACATACACTGACTGAAATAAAGAGTATTATAGAGAGATCCAACAGCAGACTAGAAGTTCGCAAGAATCAAGTCAAAGATTTGAAATATGAAAAAGCAAAAAGCACCCAACTGAAAAAGAAAAAGAATCCAGAAGTGTGAAGACAGTGTAAGGAGCCTCTGGGACAACTTTAAGCGTACCAACATCAGAATCATAGGGGTACCAGAAGAAGAGAGAGAGCAAGATATTGAAAACCTATTTGAAGAAATAATGACAGAAAACTTCCCCTACCTGTTGAAAGAAATAGACTTACAAGTCCAGGAAGTGCAGAGAATCCCAAACAAAAGGAATCCAAGGAGGACCACACCAAGACACATCTAATTAAAATGCCAAGGGCAAAAGACAAAGAGAGAATATTAAAAACAGCAAGAGAAGAACAGTTAATTACCTACAAGGGAGTACCCATACGACTGTCAGCTGATTTCTCAACAGAAACCATGCAGGCAGAAGGGAGTGGCAAGAAATATTCAAAGTGATGAATAGTAAGAACCTACAACCAAGATTACTCTACCCAACAAGGCTATCTTGTAAAATTGATGGTAAGATAAAGAGCTTCACAGACAAGGAAAAGCTAAAGGAGTACATCACTACCAAACCAGGATTATTTGAAATGCTGAAGGGCATTCTTTAAGAAGAGGAAGAAGAAAAAGGTAAAAATAAAAAGTATGAACAACAAAGTGACAACAAATACATATCAACAAGTGAATATAACAAGTCAATAGAAATATCTGATGAACAGAATAAACTGGTGAGTAGAATATAAGTAAGGGCATAGAAAGGGAATGGACTGACAATTCTCAGGGGGAAGGGGACATGAGGGGTATGGGAAGAGACTGGACAAAAATCTTACATCTATGGATGAAGACAGTGGTGGGGGTAAGGGAATGGGGTGGGGGTGGGACCAGGTGGAGGGAAGTTATGGGGGTTAAAAAAAAGGAACATTGGTAATAATCTGAATAATAAAGATTTATTTTTAAAAAAAGAGCCAAATTAAATTCTTAGGACAATTAGATCAGAATTTGAACAATTAGAAAGAGATTGAGTTGAGATTGAGTTTTATTGGGAGGAATATTTGAGAATTGATGCTGGTGGGACTTTCATGAACATAAGAAGCAATTGACAAGGACAAGTGGAGGGATGTAGCTGTCAGTGAGAAGGAATTTTAATGTACTTTGCTTTTCTATGGGGCCAGAGTGTAAATTGTTGTTTGGCTGCACCTTTTGAAATGTTTCGTCAACATGTTTTTCTCTACTGGGTATTAATTAGCTTTTGTGTTTTTCTCTTAAAATTTCAAATACACTCTTAAATTTGCAATTATTTCCTTGTATGTGCAAGAGTAACTTCATTTCAAAATTAATTTTGGAAGCTTAAAAAATTGAATTTGACTAAGCCTTTAACTTAAAATAACGTTCATTCAAAGCTCGCTGAGTTCCCAGAGGAGTAGGCTTTCAGCAAGAGTATAAACTTGGATTGGATGATTCTCTAAAGCCAAACAGGCATAATAGTATTTTTTAGTACCAATACTAAATTTTAGGATTTAGTAGAAAGTCAGTTCTTGAATCCTACCCAAGGAGTACCAGTTCACATAAACACACACAAAAAATGACTTAAAAAACGTTTGCCCTATCTATTAGATGGTCTCTATTATAGGACCAGATGAAGAGTTAGTAAAGGCTCTAGTTAGTACCCATAACTCTACAGTACTGAGATGAAAAGTGTAAGTGCTAAGCTTTTGCAGATATTTATATTTTTCCTTTTGTATATATTTTTAAAAAAGTACCTTTATTGTTGAAAGTATTATAGATGTCTCCCTATTTCCCCCCATTGATCCCCTCCACTCTGCTGTATTTATTTTCTGATATAAGTTCTTTATTATATATCACATAATAGATAATATAACACACATTAGCTGCTAAATTAATGTTTCAAAGGATTTTTTAAAATGTATTTTGAAATAATCATAGATTCACAGGAGTTTACATATTTTTTTTTAGGTAGGCCCTGTGTACCTTTCACCCAGTTTCTCCCAAAGGTAACACCTTGTAGAACTATGGTACACTGTGAAAACAAAGAAATTGACATTGTAAATTATGTGACATCCATAGAGCTTATTCAGATTTCACCAGTTTTATATGTATCACTAGAGGCCTGGTGCACGCATTTGTGCACCAGTGGGGTCCCTCGGCCTGGCATGCACCCTCTTGGAACCTCTTGGGGGATGTCAGACTGCCGGTTTCGGCCTGATCCCTGCAGGCTGATACTCTAACCAACTGACGTACTTGGCCAAGGCTTGGAGAAAACTTTTTGAGTATAAGTACAGATAAATGATTATTGAAAGTGTTATATGTCTTAGCCCTGGCTGGGTATTTCAGCTGGTTTGAGCATTGTCCCGATATACCAAGACTGCAGTTTTGATCCTGGGTCAAGGCACGTATAAGAATTAACCAGTATTAACCAATGAATGCATGGATGAGTAGAACAAGAAATCAGTGTTTTTCTCTCTCAAAAAAAAAAAAAAAAAATCAAAGTTTTATGTGTCTTATCATAGCATAAATTTCCATGCTATCTTTTTGAATGTATAAAAATGAATGGCACAGTATTTGTTTTATGCTAAAGCTTTCTGTTCTTTATCATGTATTGTTCTAATTGGTATAGACTCTTACACCAAATGACATGTTTTGTGCTGTGGTGCCTGTTGTGTATATTATTTATATACCAATAAGCCAGTTGTTTAAAGTTGGGCTTTGAGATCCTAAATAGTTCGACTCCTCTCCATTCCTGACCTTTCCCAGCAATTTATTATTTTGGGGTAGAACAACGGTGGTAGTAGTGGTGCTGCAAGGCCATTATAGTGTTGTGCATGCTGTGTGGTGAGAACACTTTGCAACATGCCCTTATGATTTGTTTTTCATCATTTGTTTTATTTTTATACATCTGCTTGTTACACTGAATGAGACAGCTACTAGCCGGGATGATAGCAGAGCCTGCTTTTCTCTCTGAGTATACTATCTTTGCTTTGGATTCCTCCAAACAGCCTAAAACACAGACTGACAGTGTGGTGAGTCCTTCCACCGCTTTCTGCATTCCCTTTGTGGGGAAGCTAAGTAATTCGGTAATTCTAGAAGCAAATCTCATGTTGCTTGTCACTTACCATCTTTCAAAGCATCTTCAGTGCCCTGTTGCTAACCCTGCTTTAAAAAATAAGAGTAAATTGCTGAATTCTGATGGCTGGTGTGTTTTCTGTAACTCTTTAACAGCAACCAAATAACATTTTTCCTTAATGTAATGAAGATTACTTTCACTTGATCTAAACTCTTAAGTTTTCTTCCGAGGGAATGTTTGTTCATTGACTAAAAAAGGTATGCATTGTTAGAAAACTCTGGTAGGAGGCCAAGAATATTTTGAAATGTGACTCACATTTTTAGGGGAAAAATGCATTTTGTGTAAATCCATAATTAAATAACATTGAGTAGGTAGGTTGATTTTACGGTAACAAATAATTGCACCTTATTTTGGGAGAGGACAAATTTTCTGTGTATTAAATATCTGAAAAGAAATAATGATTTCATTATTTTTCAACTGACTGAATTCATATAATTTTGAATCTTGTATATAATTTTGGGAAAGTGGACTTTTTTCTTCAAGTATCTAATTTCTTAATTTAGCAAATTAAAATTTAGAGGTGTTTGCTCTCAGTAAGGTAGCTTTTGGTGTTAAATTGGATATTGAACTGGGATTGATTTTGTTTTTGTTTTTGTTTTTTTAAAGAATGAGAATTGGTTGAACTTATTAGGCTGGTGATAAAATTGGAACATTTCTGTATTAATCCCTGCAGTCAGTAAAGACTAGGTCTGTATATAGCCACTAGCAATCCTAAACTACATTCTAACCTTGGTTTTAGAAAAGAAAGCAGCTCAGAGTTCTGATGATGCCTTCGCTTGGATGTTGGGTCTCTCCTTGGTTCTGGTTACAAATAACACCTCACTATTTTCAAAACTGATTTGAGAGGGATACAGGAATTTGTTAAAGATAAATTACCAACTTATTTAAAAACAAAATGATACTGCAATGAGACTTTTTTTAAAAAAGAAGAGCTTCTCCTAGGCCCACTTCCATCTGTCTATATATATAAAAGCCTAAGCAACCAAACAACTAACGACCAAATGGCTGGTCGACTGGTCGCTATGATGCACACTGACCACCAGGGGGCAGACACTCAATGCAGGAGCTACCCCCTGGTGGTCAGTGCACTGCTACAGCCAACCTCCCTCGGCCCCTCCCCCCGCCGTCCAATTATTCGCATTCCTGATTGGCTCCGATTGGCCCCAATCGCTGGTGAGGCCGAGGGATCCCACCTGTGCATGAATTCACGTATATAAAGTATATAAAAGTAGTTTGTATGAAGTCCTAGCCTATCATGAAAGAAATGCTAAAAAATTTTAAATGAAGGCATTAGAAATAAGAAGATTAAAAGTCTTTATAATATTATTTGAGTTTTGTTCAGATAAAAACTTATTTTTCTCCACATAACAAAGGGAAGCTATAGCATAACCTATAGTAGGATAAACATTTAGTGAGGGCCTAATTCATTGCATTAGGAGTTCACCAGCTGCTGACTTTCCTTAATTTTTTTTGAAAAATATGTATCTTTACCAGTAATTCTAAAAATTATTGTATCCTTAGTGCTCAGCAACCAATAAATATTGAACAAAGATTGAACAAAACATAATTGAACACAAATGTGGTAGGGAACCTGTGTGTGCTTTTAAATTAAATGCACTTTAGAAGAGTTTTCCTGTATCTAGGAATTGCCTCCAGGAGAAAGTATTGGTGACTCTTGAGTATTGACTTGTACTGAGCTAGTTCTTTAGGCTTCTGTGTGGGAGAAGGCCTTCAGAAGTCTTCTTTCACTGAAGGAAATAATTGTCTAGGATTTAACAAACACTTACTGAGCCTGTACTACCAATCCTCAAGATGTTAGGTCCTGGGACCAGCACGAAAATGCAAGGTTTTCTGCTCTCTAAGATTTTATAAGTTTATATGGAGATAAAAATGTCAACATACTAAACACAGGAATTAAGGCTTAATAGAAGAAAATACAGATGTAGGGAATGTGTTAGTTCTTCAGGCAAGTTAAATGAAACTTCATTTAAAAAGGACATTTGTTGGACAGAAATAGAGAAGGCATTACAGGTAGTGACAGAATCTCTAATTTTGCTTCTAAAGATTCCTAATTTAAATTTCAGGGAAACATAGGCCAATACTTCCCTTAGTTGTCTTGCATATATTTAGATACATATATGGTATAACATATAAACTGAAATATTACACAGGAAGGAAAGGTTTTTAAATGTTATGCTGTGTTTGATAGGGTGATATTTCAAGCAATCGTAGAATAGCTTTTTTGTATGGACTACAGTCATGTGCCAAGTAATTTACTTAGAATATGGACTCTCTTGCCACTATTCCTTCTAACTTATGTATCTTATGGAGTTCTTTCATTTCCTTTCTGCATAATTTAACTATTGCTTTTCACTGTACTGATTAGCTGAGAGATTTGTTGATTCCTATAAAATAGTTTTTTTATTTTATAGTTTGTAGTATATTTTTAGGGCTAGAAACATTACTTATGATGTTACACAAATATATGCCATGTATACAACTTTTAATTCTTTGAAATGGCAGAGAACAGGAAGATAAAAGTTAATTACTGTGTTCCTGCAACCTTTCTATTCTGTATAACTTTAAGAAATTGTCTTGGACTAATAAAATTTGATAACTTTTTATATTAGAGGGAGAAGGTATTTACATTTTTATTAGGGAAAAATTTAAACATTTTACAAAAGTGGAAATAGTAGCAATAGTGGTATAAGAATTCTTTTCCTCCTATAGTATCCATTACCAGTGTCAACAATTAGCTCAGGCCCATCTTATTAGGGTCCCTTCCCACTTCCCTAATCATACCACTACCACCCTTTCCATACATGCAGCTTACCCCTACCTCGTCCCCACTGGATTATTTGAAGCAAATTTCAGAACTACTATTGCATCTAAATATTTTGATATATATTTCTAAAAGATAAAGACAAAATATAGACCCACTATACATTTATCATTCTAAAAATTAATGATTTCTTAAGTATCAAATACCTAATGAGAGCTCAAAAATGTGAGAACACTTTTGCAAAGCTGAGTGCCTTCACTTGTATTTTAGAATAAGTAAGGTCAGATATTTGACCTTTTCTCGGTCAGCTGTAGAATTGCAGGGGAAATGTGCTATTTAAAGACAAAGTTACCGAAATATACTGGTAGTGGCTAGTATTTGGTCAAATGCTTTTGTTAAAAAAATTGAGGTTATTTTATCATGAGCTACATCTACAGCTGTGATTTCAGTTAGATACTTAGAGTATTATGTCTGCAACATAGAATTTTGAATATCAAAGAATCTCACCCATTATCATGAACCTATGCCACTATGATGTAATCAGCAGAATGTTACTTAATTTGGAGCATTTGTCATATGAATAGGATAAAATTAAAACTTTCACATATGGAATAAGATTATTTTTAATTGTAAGTTTTTCTGAAAATTGTCACAACAATGTCATTTATACTATTGGCTTCAAACAAATGAGGTATTTATATTTCTTGTTACTAAGATAATTTTTAGAGCTTAGCCCAAATAACTTTATTTTGAATATTCTTTTATTGTAGGGAACTATTAATATTATTTCTTTTTCTGGATAGATTTCTGTTTGAATGAGTTTAGCTAATTGAAACCCTTTTGTTAATTTTGTTGTGGGGGAAAAACTGGGGACATTGTAATGGGAAAGGTATGTGATTAGCTTGAAATAAGTTTTGCTACATACTAATCTTTGCTATTTAGTTACATATATTGCAGCAAAATGAATTTTCTAAAATACTTACCATACTAGTTTCGCCTTGCATGAAGACATTCTAATAAATGAACAATTACTAATTTTGTTTGCTAAATGTATCTAATAGGGCTTGGTACTTGGCCTTTGTTCTTAACAGTTTTAAAATTTTAGTCTTTTTGTCCTTTTCTTTACAATATCTCTTTGTTCTTTTTAGAATATATCTCTCCAAGCCACAAAATCTCCGGACAGTATTAATGGAAGTGAACCGATGACTCCTCAGGTGTGTTATTCATTTTATTTTAAAAAATGACAAGTCCTTTCAGTGTGTTGGTCAATCTATATTAGTAGCATTGGAACAGTGATGTCCAAACATTTGATACAATATGTATGGTAAATCCAGGTTTGTTGATGATTTCTTGGGAAAAAAATGTGATTTTTGTATATACACCAGTCATGTAAGATTCTATTACTCATTTAAAAAATTAATGGTGGTAAAGAGAAAACATTTTGAAAAAAGGAATCTGACTTTATAGTTGTAAAGAAAATAGAAGCCATATTGAAAGATGTTACGTTACATAATTTGAAAGGGGATTATGAAAGAAATGAAATTTATTTTAAAGTTTGCTCTTAAATATGCTTAATGCAGAGAACTTAGGTTATCTTTGATGATCAAAGGTTATTTGGAGATTGGGACTAAGTGACATTCTTTTGACTCCTTCCACAAAAGAAAGAAAAAATTCATGAAAAACATAATGATGGCAGTGTCTGAAATGAACATTTGTTTGCTTTGGCTTTAGTGATGATTATTATCATTAGCCTGGCTGTTCTCAGCAGTCTCGTTTGTTGGGAAATAACATTTCTAATTTTGTGAATCTGGAGCATGAATATATATAATTTATGACCTAAATGATTTATGAGCTAAGTTATGTGGACTAAACATTCTAAAGTATTGTCTAGCAAATGTATAAATTACGGTTTCCCAAACTCCATGAAAAGGTCACCTGTGATCTGAGGTCCTTTGGGAGAGGCTAATAAGGCTCTGGCCATAATCCGAGTCCCTGGGCCTGTTGACTCTGGCCTTGAGCAGCATCCCCAATAAATCCCAAGTCTTCTACAAATACATCATTTTCTATAGGTGCCATGAGGTAAGGATACAAATTGAGAGGCACCAATCTGAATGGTACTAGACAGATCCAATGATCTTTAAGGAATATTATTAAAGAATATTTTTTGGAATACTTTTTTCCTTCTCTTATAGAATAGTGTAAAAAGACTAAATATAGTTACAAATGCAAAAAATAAAATGAAAGATAACTATGTGAGAGAGACTTAAGTTTTAATTAAGTTAAATAATGAACATGGCTGATATTCAGGAAGTAAGGCTCACTAAAGGCTTTGCACTTTCTTTAAAAAAACAACAAATATTTTTCTAAAAAAATAAGATAGCATTTACTGAGTATTTACTCTGTTGTCAGGCATTATTAACCATTTTATATATATGATCTCATTTAATTCTCATAACAAGGAGATGTTTTCATTTAGAGTCTATTTACCTTTAAACAGATTTCTAACAAATTGGGTATTGGTTGTCAGCAAATTAGGAACAGTGTATGCTGATGAATGGGTAGAATGCTTATTATGGTTGGGCATCTTGATAGCAGCAGGAAATCAGAGTTTATACCAAGCTAGAAGAGATGGTAAAAGCAAGCCCAGGAGTTCATAAGGCGTAGTGGTGTACGACCCTCTTAATACTGTGTAGGACATCTTGTGTAAATTAATAATTTTGGCACGCAATATAATAATTACGGCATGGACATCGTTTTAAAGGTTTACTCATTGTCCTTATTTAAGAAGGTAGAAAAGTGTGTATTTTAGAAAAATTTCTATTAAATACCATTAAATTTTAAATTGTTTAATGCAGTTCATAATACTCAGCTAATGAAATTGATTCATTTATCTCCATAAGAGAATGTGGAAAGCTGACCTTTTACTTTAAACAGACATAAAATTCAGACCTTTGAAAATAATTACTACATGCCACCACACAATAGAGAAATTTATTTTTTCAAAACAGTAGATAATATTTGAGCATTTTTCTGAGATGTCTTAAAATGGTTTTATTGAATCATAGTGTTAGTATTTTAGCAATTTAGGAGGAATCTGGGATTTAGTATTACTCACTTATTGTATAGATGAGATATCAGTCATGAAATTTTAAATTATTTGCCCAACGACCAGTGGCTAGTTACTGATAGTACTATGGAATTGTCATTGTTAGACATAAAACATCACTCTAGCTATATATATATTTTTTTTACCATGTATTGTCTCATTATGCTATTCAAACAGAATGAGAACTGAATTGATTAAATTCAGTAGAGCAAAATACAGGGATTTAAATGGCAGTTCTCATATGTTATTTTTTTTAATTATTGGGAAACTTCTTTTGATAACCACTTGTGAATTTTAAAATATAAAATAAATTAAAGTTGCATTTAAAATTTTTTGTTGCTAGTTTTTGAGTACTGCCCTTTTTATTTTTCAATAGTTTAGTATGAAAAATTTCAAATATTTATAAGTTGGAAGAACTTTAAAGTGAATAACTATATACCCTCCATCTAGATTATTTTTTTTTTTCGTTTTGTTCCTCTACCTAGATTTTATCATTGATACTTCACCGAACTTATTTTATCAGAAACCTACCTATGTATACATGCCTCTATCTGTCTCTCAATATTTACTTTTTGTTTTTGTGGTTTTAAGAGGTGGAATGCTATTTATTTATTTGTTGTTGGTATATATTTTAGGTGTGTAATATAGTGATTCAACATTTACATAGCATATAATGTGATCATCACACTAAGTCTAGTAACATCTGCCACAATGCAAACAAACTTACCACAATATTAATATTATTATTATTTTTTTTACTTTAAACATATTTTATTGATTTTTTACAAAGAGGAAGGGAGAGGGATAGAGAGTTAGAAACATCGATGAGAGAGAAACATCCATCAGCCGCCTCCTGCATGCCCCCTACTGGGGATGTGCCCGCAATCAAGGTACATGCCCTTGTCCAGAATCGAACCTGGGACCCTTCAGTGTGCAGGCCAAACGGTTAGGGCATTATTATTTTTTAATATTTATTTTAGTTAAGAGAAAATGACCAAATGTAATACATACATATGTATGAAAATCCGTGTATATGAGAGAGCCTGAGCAAGTTCAGAGGTAGAAAGGAAACATGGTCATATAAGACATCCTGAGCTAGGAATGAGGTAGGGGGCTCTGGGAGGCTTCAAAGGGTCATTGCAGGTTGAGAAGAAGAGAAGATGCCTAGTAAACAGGAGTTTGTCCTCCTGCCCTCTGGATAGGTAAAAAAAGGTTATCTGATAGTCTCTTATGGGCAAGACCCCTAATTCAAGTTCTTCTAGGTAGTTAAGGGAGAGGCAGACTTTTCTCTTGTGCCTGCTGTTAAAGTTGCCTTTAGCTCAAAACAACTGACATACCACAGAGGCACAGAGGCATATCTTGGGGTGACTCACTCTGAATCCCCATAGTTCCCTCTTCTGAAACTTCCTGGAGTTGGATTGGTAAATTGTTATATATCTAATTAAACCAGTCTCAGTCTTGAGAAAAGTTCACTTAAACTGTTGTGTACAATATGTTGACTATATTCCCCTTCACCTTTTTCACCCATCTTCCCACCCTCTCCCTTCTTGCAACCATCAGACTGGTGACAGTGTGACAGGGACAGATTTGTAGGTAAGAGATTTGAGACAAGAGAACAGAAGGCTCCTTCTTTTTTACAGATGTGCAGACTGAAAGGAAGTGACTTAGTGAAGGTCATTCCACTGCTTGGTGACAGACCTGAGACCTACACCCCAGTCCTCTGATTCCAGGTCCAGCACTTTTTCAGAAATAACCAGGTGTCTTTTATTTTTCAGAAAACAATGTATTATGTTAAATTTCAGGGATTTTAATTGAATATGTTAGAGCTTTTACTAGGTTATTGCTGGTGATAGGGAATATTAGAAGTCTAAATGTGTGTTTTTAACCCACATATTCTGTGGTTTTTGGTTACAGTCAGGTGACACACAGACTTTTGCACAGAAACTCCAGCTCCGGGTGCCTTCCATGGAGTCTTTGTTTCGAAGTCCACTAAAGGAATCTCTATTCCGATCTTCTTCAAAAGAGTCTTTGGTACGAACGTCTTCCAGAGAATCCCTGAATCGACTTGACCTGGACCTCTCTGCTGCCACCATTGATCCACCCTCTGATATGGAGAGCGAGACTGAAGATTCGCTAGGGAACTTGGACAGCCTCAACAAAGAACAGTTGATTCAGTGGTTGCGAAGAATGGAACAAAGGTTGAATAACTACAAAGGGAAATGTTCTGAGGTAGGAGCATGCCTTTTCTGCCTAACGGAAAATTTCTTCCCCTTGTTCTCTAATTCATGTTACTGTGTGGCTTTTATACCTGTGGTTGGCAAAACTCTCAATTCCTTAGATATGTTGGCTACTAATGATGGGTAATCTCTGGCAATATCTAGTTAAAGACTTTCAGTGTTTCAGGTCTTTTGTGGCAAGACTCTGTAAAGTTTTGGAGGTTATTGTCTGTAGCCTTTGAGTTCTCACACTCTGCCTTTCTGCTTGGACACCCAGTGCAGAGTTCATCATCTTGCCTCCTCACATCCTCTCCCTTGTTCATCTAAGTGCTGTGGCTGCAACATGACCTCTTCTGCTAACCAGATTTTCATTATTACAGACCCCAATTATGTTTTAAGTAGTTTGATTTTCTGACATATTTGTTTCACTTTCATTGTACTTACATTTAAATTTTGCTTCAAATGAATCTTTTAACTTCTGCCCCTCTGAGGATGACACTCTCTGGTCTAAGTGAGGAAGTAGTGCTGCCCATCTCTCTAGTCAGCATCTTCCCTTCAGGTTGAATTGTATTAGTTTTCCCCATCTTGTGCAGTTCAAACAATCTTTCCCAACTTTCTACAGCAAGTTGCCTATGGCTTATTATATATATATATTTTTACAATGCGTAATAGTTTATTGTCTTAGCAGTTTGTAAATCAGCATTGCAGTTAATTTTAACTAATGAATAATAAAATTCAAAGTTAGTATGCAAAGTTAGCCATAACTTCTATTTCCAATTATGGCTACAATATTGGTAGTTTTATCCTGCAGCCAAAAAGAACAAAACCCCCTAGATTAAATATATAAAGTATTTTTTAAAAAAATATATAGAATGCTGGCAAACTAGGAAGGAATTATTAGGCTAAAAGCTATAGGCTGGCTGGAACCCAGAGATATAAACAGGGTAGGAAAGCTATGTATCTCAGGAGGTACTTGTGAAATCAGGCAACTTTTTCCTTTAAAATTTATTTTTTATTTCTATCAAAATTAATAATGGTCTTGATTTTTGTTTGTTTAAATTTATGTTATTTTCACTAGTTTATTCATGGCTTTTAAGTTTGAAGCTGGGGCAACAGTAAAATTAATATTTAAGTGTGTAAGACACTATGCATTTGATATTTATATTGCCATTTAATTTTGCATCATCTCTGTGAAGTAGATATCAGTTAACTCTTATTTATAGAATAGAGGTTAGAGACTCATAGAGACATAATCATAGATATTAAGTAATTTGCTTAAGGTCACATAGGTAGCAGTTGACAGATGCTATTTGATTCTATGTTTTTCTCGTTGTTCTGATATTTGTGCTACTGCAGAGTTATGCAACTCATTAGGGAAAAAAGCCCATAGACTTTGTCTTTACCTTCCCTCTCCTGTCTGGTCTTAAGGTAATAAGAAAGGGAGGGTCCTAGTGTTAGATAGAATTTTGTGTGTCCTTTTGTGTTCATAATCTCTGTTGCTGATACACTTTCCATTGCTATCTGCCTCTTCACTCAAGATTTCAGTAGAGGCATTTAGGGGCACAGAGCAGCCTTCCAAGGAAAATGGCAAGGTTTAGAATAGGAGAGTTCTTCCTCTTAAAGCTGCAGCCTATCTCTTCACAGGCCACTAGCACTCCTAAAGTAAGGTCTAAATTGAGGTCATGTGCTTAGCTTTCAGATAAGTAGTGCTATATAGTTTACAGTAAGCATGTGAAACTCAAAGGCTAACATGGACCAAATAAACGAGTTTGACATGCTTGGTTTACAGGTTTAAAAGATTTGTCATTATATAATTTCACCAAGTTGTGCTAGAATGTTTAATAGTAAATATCCTAGTTAAATTATGTGGTTAAACATTTCTTTAGGAACTAGTTTTCAACTGTTGGTTATGAGTTCTTTTCATCAGATTTTTACACAGCTATAATCACAGGTCCTATAACCGAAAGGAACTTTTAGAGATCAGTTACATAGTCAAGCAAAAAAATCACCTGGAGAGCTTGTTAAAACACACATTCCTGTGTTTCCCTGCTCTTCCTCCCTCAGTTCCCGTTCAGTTACTTTGGGGTGGGGCCCAAGAATTTCAGTTTCTAGCAAGCTCCCAGGTGATGCTGTTGCTGATGGTACTGGTCTATAACTGTTGTTTGAGCTGTCTTCTGCCTTTACGCGAGTTGACTCTAATTCCCACCTATGAATTAGGTCCTGATATTTAAAGAAATACATGTCTATGGTGAAATCAAAAGGAGATTTAATATCTTTTTTTAAAAGAGTGTAGTGTTTTTAAAAAAAAATGTATTTTATTGATTTTTTACAGAGAGAAAGGGAAACGGACAGAGAGCTAGAAACATCGATGAGAGAGAAACATCGATCAGTTGCCTCCTGCACACTATGTGCCCGAAACCAAGGTACATGCCCCCAATCGGAATTGAACCTGTGACCCTTCAGTCCACAGGTGGAGGCTCTATCCACTGAGCCAAACTGGTTTGGGCTAATATCTTTTTTTTTATAGAGTTGAGGTCTTGTTTTATTTTTTAGAACTGTATTTCCAATGTTATTTAGTTTGGCTGTATATGCATCTAACTAGGTTGAATTGTTATATAAAAAAATTCTTATGATTTATTTTTTATTTTCTTTTTTTAAATCTTTATTGTTCATATTATTACAGTTGTTCCTCTTTTTCCCCCCCATAGCTCCCCTCCTCCCAGTTCCCATCCCACCCTCTGCCCTTACCCTCCCCCCACTGTCCTAATCCATAGGTGTATGATTTTTGTCCAGTCTCTTCCTGCACCCCCAACACCCCTTTCCCCCAGAGAATTGTCAGTCCACTCACTTTCTATGCCCCTGATTCTATTCTATTCACCAGTTTATTTTGTTCATCAGATTTTTTTATTCACTTGATTTTTAGATTCACTTATTGATAGATATGTATTTGTTCATAATTTTTATCTTTACTTTTTCTTCTTCTTCCTCTTCTCAAAGGATACCTTTCAGCGTTTCATATAATACTGGTTTGTTGGTGATGAACTCCTTTAACTTTTTCTTATCTAGGAACTCTTTATCTGACCTTCAATTCTGAATGATAGCTTTGCTGGGTAAAGTAATCTTGGTTGTAGGATCTTGCTATTCATCACTTTGAATATTTCTTGCCACTCCCTTCTGGCTTGCAAAGTTTCTGTTGAGAAATCAGCTGACAGTCATATGGGTGCTCCCTTGTAGGTAACTAACTGCTTTTCTCTTGCTGCTTTTAAGATTCTCTCTTTATCTTTTGCCCTTGGCATTTTAATTATGATGTGTCTTGGTGTGGTCCTCCTTGGATTCCTTTTGTTTGGGATTCTCTGCACTTCCTGGACTTGTAAGTCTATTTCTTTCACCAGGTAGAGCAAGTTTTCTGTCATTATTTCTTCAAATAGGTTTTCAATATCTTGCTCTCTCTCTTCTTCTGGCACCACTATAATTATGATGTTGGTATGCTTGAAGTTGTCCCAGAGGCTCCTTACACTATCTTCATATTTTTGGATTCTTTTTTCTTTTTGCTTTTCTGGTTGGGTGTTTTTTACTTTTTCGTATTTCAAATCTTTGACTTGATTCTTGCAATCCTCTAGTCTGCTGTTGGATCTCTGTATATTATTCTTTATTTCAGTCAGTGTAAGCTTAATTTCTAGCTGGTCCTTTTTCATATCCTCAAGAATCTCACTAAATTTATCTGTGGTCTCTAGAAAATTCTTGAAAAACCTTATAATCGTGGTTTTGAACTCTATATCCAGTAATTTGCTTTCCTCCATTTCTGTCACTTGTGACCTGTTTCTTTGTCTCCACATTTTGGCTACTTCCCTGCATTGATAGAGTGGCTTTCTGTGCTAGGTGTCCTATAGGGCCCAGTGGCCCAGCCTCCCCAATTACCTGAGGTGGACATTCTTGGTGCACCCATTTGGGGGCTTTGTACACAGTGTTGTAGTTAAACCTTGATTGTTGTAGGTATCACTGGGAGGAATTGACCTCCAGGTCACTTGGCTATGAGAATCAGCTGTGTCTGCAGTGGGAGAACTTCTGTGCTGGACACACCCTTTTGGGGCAAGACTTGCTTCAGTGGGGCTTTGGTGCTCACTGAGTCTGTCCCCTGAGTGTGTCCCTTATGCATCTGAGGAGTTGTAATCTGGATGGCCCCACTCTGACCACCGGGTCACTGGCTCTTGGATCTCTAAGGAGGTGCTAATTTAGCTTCTGCCTGAGGCTATCCAGCCTTTTATATGCAAAAGCCTCTGCGTGCAGCTTGGGTGGGGCAGGGTCTCAAGGAATCAACAGGGCAGAGCAAACAGCTATGGCTGATCCTCAGCCCAGCCCTAAGAGGCACCAGGTCTCAGTGTCACGCGGTAATCACTTGCAAGCACTGCTGAGAGAAAGCCACTCTGGAGTTCTTCCTGGTGCCAGACAGTCCAGCTTCTCCCTGTATGAGTCTGGATCCCCAGAAACTCACCCAGAACTGGAGTTCAGAGCCGTTGGGAGCTTGTGACTCCCTCTGGATTGAAAAAGAGAACCGTGTCCTCAGTTGCCAGCCCTTTCTGTGTGCGCCTCCGTACCTCTGCACTTTACTTCCGCACCTCCTCTGAGTCTCGGTGTGCTTTCCTCTTTCTAGTTGTAGAATTTCCACTCAGCCAGCTTTCGTGTGGTTCTGGGGGATGTCCGTTTTTTCTTTTCGTTGTGGTTTTGAAATGGTTGTGTGAGGCAGCAATTTCAGGTGTTTACCTATGCCGCCATCTTGGTTTCCCCTCAAAACTCTTTTCTTATGATTTATTTTTTTGACTTTCATAACAAGATGCTTTAGTGGAGTTTAGAATAATTAATTGCATTTATTTAGGAATGACGTTATTGATGACTTTTTCTTTATTTTAGCTTGTAACAGCTTATCAGACTGTTCAGAGAGAGAAGAAAAAGCTACAAGTAAGTAATTTGTTGGCTATGATAATGATTCAGACATAATGTTAAAGTTAGAAAGAATTGCCCTGACCGGTTTGGCTCAGTGGGTAGAGCGTCGGCCTATGGACTGAAGGGTCCCAGGTTCGATTCTGATCAAGGGCATGTACCTTGGTTGCAGGCACATCCCCAGTAGGAGGTATGCAGGAGGCAGCTGATCGATGTTTCTAACTCTCTATCCCTCTTCCTTCTTCTATGTAAAAAATCAATAAAATATATTAAAAAAATTAGAAAGAATCTCATAGTAAAATAGTTCTATCCTTATTTGTAATAATCATATGATTATTACATATAGTAAAGCAGAGATTTGATAAAGAGAAAGAGGGAGGGATCCCAGAGATTTTACATGGTAGGGATGGATGTCTTTCAGTTTCTGATCCCTAAAGTGCTTAAGAGGTTTTGCTTTAAGGCATATTTTTGCTCTTTTAGACATGTTTCCTAATGTCTTAGTTTGCAGGTTGCATCTCTTTTAATTTTTAATATGTTCTTATTGATTTTAGAGTGAGAGGAAAGGAGAGGGGGAGAGGGAAATATAGATTGGCTGCCTCCTACCTGCCCCCTACTAGGAATCATGTGCCCTGATCAGGAATTGAACTGTGATCTCCTAGTTCATAGATCGACGCTCAACCACTGAGCCACACCGGCCAGGCTTTTAGTTTTTTAAGAATATTAAACGTGAGTTTTATCAAAGTGGGGGAGGGAGTTGTTCTGATTTAATTCATTGTATTATTAATATTACATAAATTCATTCTCAAAAGGTCATCTTATTCCCAAATTCTGTGTTTCTATGAATTGTCTATGGATTTTTATTTCTAGGTGTATGTATTTCTACCACTAAGTGGCAGTAGAGAATTGTGGTTGCATAGTCCCAAATATAAAGGGTGTTAGAGATGCAATGATTTTTGCTTTTTTTCTACATCTCTGTATACATGCCCATATTGGCATGCCTAGAAACCATTTTATTAAATTGACAAACATCCTTTCAGTAGAATTGACTTTGTGGTTTGCACGTGATTTGTGTAATCACTACCACAGCCGGATGCAGAACAGTTCTGTTTCATCATGATTTAACTTTGTTTAACAGATTTTCAACATGGTTATATCCTTAAGATTTTCAGTCCTGTTCTCCATCCTCAGGTTATTTTTGGATAAATAGTTGTAATATTGTAAAAATAATTATTTTTGACTTGCTTTGTATTACTATGCCATGCAGTGACTCAACTTTATTTTTTTATTTTTAATTATAGGGTATATTAAGTCAGAGCCAGGATAAAGCACTTCGGAGAATTTCAGAATTAAGAGAGGTAAGTTGAAGTGATTAGTACTTTGAGAATAGTAATTAAATCTCTTGTTTTTATCAGAACTGTTGTACATGCTGGGATAGTTTCATATTTACTTCAATAGTTACAGCAATAACTAACCAGCCCAACCTACAAAACCAGGGGCCAGTTCTTGCAGTTTTTATTTGCATGGTTTTCCTCAGTTATATAGGGTGCCCCCCCCCTGCCAAATGTATACACACTTTGAATAATTATATAGGCAGTGTTTATTAAAATGTATTTCATTTTCAAAATTGGGCTATCAGCTTTTAAAGTGTGCATACATTTGTTGTTATAGCCTTTATATTGTTGGTGGAATTAGTGAAATAGGAGTCTTAGCAATAGAATATCATTTGCCTGCGTGGATAGTCAGTGGCAACTTTCAAGGTAAACTCTCCCTTCTGTTAGGTGTTTTAGGCTTCTTTTTGTTTTTCCTAACCAACAGTCTTTTTGGTAAAATAAAATAAAAATTTTGTTCATTGTAATTTTTGGGGATAATTTTTACAGTGATGTATTAGAATTCAGGCAAATATTTATTATTTGAAATAATGCTTTACTAATTTCTGCTTCTGTCCTGTCTTGAAAAGGATGGA
Organism: Murina feae; assembly: GCA_004026665.1. Taxonomy (NCBI): domain Eukaryota; kingdom Metazoa; phylum Chordata; class Mammalia; order Chiroptera; family Vespertilionidae; genus Murina; species Murina feae. The sequence goes on along the minus strand of PVJC01002217.1, from coordinate 504 downwards.
CAATAATGGCTTATATTTGTTGGAGAATAGTATTCTGCATCTCTGCTACATCACTTATGAACATTTTAAAACCTTTTAATTATGAAATAAAACAGAGAAAAACCATGCTAAAAAATATATAGCTTACATGTATATGGTGAACACTGTCATAATCACCAGTAAGATCATGAAATAGAATGTTGCCAGTCACCTCAAAAATGCCTCACTGTTTCCTAATCCAATCACAGCTTCCTTTCTTTCTTCAAAAGTAACTATTATCCTGTCTTTTATTGTACTTAGTTAAGACACTACAGTCTTGTCCAGGTAAAAATCTAAACTAATAAAAGCGAAATATTAAAATTAACCGTTTCTCCGAGACAGGGTAAGCCACGCCCACCAGCCAATCAGAGCGGCTGTATGCAAATTAGCCCAGCCAACATGGCGGCCGCCACTCACGGACCTGAGTAAACAGCCCTTTCCATTGCGGCAGCAGCGAAAGTGAAGCTGCGCCCTTCAGCTCAGCTC
>PVJC01002216.1:0-81920 GCA_004026665.1 Murina feae | reverse complement strand
CACACACACACACACACACACACACACACTCACACACACAGAAGGCGCCTGGCAGACTGGAGCCATCATAGGACATCCACTGAGGGGTCCCAGACTGTGAGAGGGCACAGGCCGGGCTGAGGGACTCCCTCCACCCCGAGTGCACAAATTTTTGTGCACCGGGCCCCTAGTATTACTATAAGGATGGTGCGAAGCCCTTCCTTTTTATCTCCCCACTCATTGAAAACTGGAACAAGATTACTGAAAAAAATGCTACCATGCAGGAAACAACAACAACAAACAAACCAACAAAAAGCACCCTAAAATCTCCAGGGTCAAGTTCAAAGCAGGTCCTATTCTTCATACTCTCAAAGATAAAAGAAGCTAAACCTGTGACTGGACTTTGTCAGAGGGAAATAGTAAAGTGGTGTGGGGGCAATGAAAGAGGTATCTTTGGGAGAAATCATTAAAATGACATAGTGGTGGCTTTCTCTTTACCCCCTTTTTACCTTCCCTTTCTACAAGAAGAGTGAACCTTACACACTTCCATCCACCAAGCTGGGGACTGGTAGTTGCCTCTTGTCTCAAAAGGGGACCTGATGTCATTGGTGCTGGAAGAAGAGGCAGCAGAAAGAGTGCTGACAGACTGCACGCCCACTGTTTGGCAAGGAAAGGAACACTACATATACAGGTTCCTTTAGACCCTACTAAAAGCCCACCATGAAAGCCTTGAGAAGCTAGGTGTTTGGACATCTAGCCCAAAGAGGAAAACCAAGGCTAGTCAGTCTGAGTCAGAGAAACAGTGAAGACTCACGAAGCGAGCTCAGACAAAACAGAAATGCCATCGGAGAATTGTCTTTCCCTCTGTAACTTCCAAAACCCAGCCCCCAAAGGTGAGAGCAGAAAAGAGAGAGGCAAGTGTATGAGAAAATACCACATCTTCTGCCTAAAGCCCATGCTGTCCACAGTGTCCAATGCAGGTTCGAGCCACACTGCCCTACACCAAGCAGAGAGGGAAGAGCAAGGTGTGGAAAAAATAAACTTTGAGTTAAATGTGAGGTTGAAATAATCTCAGTCCTAACACCCACTTATTCTTATTAAGTAAAAAGTGACAGAATTGGACCAAGATAGCTTTAAGAGAGAGGGACTCACAGCAGGAAAGAGAGAACCTGGATAAGCCTAAAGGAGGCAGTTTTTTACTGAAAATAGAAAATAATCTAATGCCTACTCCTCAGGAGTTGAATCTCCTCAATCAAAATAGTTATTTAAAGAAAAAAACACATACAGATATTGCAATCTGTGACATCGTTGTGGTGCTGTATAACACTGGGCTCAGGACCTGCTGCGAGGCAGAACCACAGGCGTTTCACAAATACTTGATCACCATTTAACCTTTGAGCCTCTTAAAACATCATTTTTCCTTTACCCTTAGCGATTCTCTAAGTTTGGGGGACTGTAATCAATGGATTCTCTTTAATTTCTCTGCCCATGCCTTTAGCAAAGGTTTTTCAATTTTACACTGAAAAAATGTCCCTGGGCTCAAATAAGTGAAGTAATTGTCATGTAGGTAATATTTATTTATGTATGCAGTTTAAGTTTATATCTATGATATTAAATGAGTGCTTTCTCTAACAAGTGTTGGAATATCAGAATAAACCACTAACGTAGATAGCAAGGGATTAATAATGGAAGTGCCAAGACATGTTAGTGCATTTATGCGTTTCTCTACAATAGCCTCACTATTTCTCTCCAAGCAAAGGCCAGATGTCTCTGGAGCAAAAGTTATACCCAAGGTCTTTTTGCGGGTTGGGGATGATGCAACACCACTGTTTCCTTCTGTTGTTGGTTGATCTTACCTGTGCCTCAGTATTACACAGACCTAAACAGCGCGGGGAACCGTAAGCTGTGCAGTGATACTGATCTCTCCAACTTTCTGACTTCCTGGTAGTACATTAAACAGTATGAGAATGCCCACTGTCTCATTGCTAATGCATTTGGCCGTATAACTACAATTACATGAATTAGCCTGTGGTCACTACAGTAAGATACCACAACCTGTGGATTGTTCTATGATAAACAAAAGTTTCCTTCAGTCCTTTGCCTTCACTACCAAACTGCCAGACATGGTGAGTGTCCAGATTATAAACGCTGAACTCTTGAGGCTGGTTGCCTCCTGATCAGCAAACATATAAGGGAAAATACCCCATCCCCCAGGGGAAGGGCACAGGTTCCTATCCTGGTGTCCTTCATGGGGGCCCAGGCTGCCAGGACCTGGCACCTTTGCTTCCTCAATGGTTTATCTCTCCTCCAGATGTGCACTTGCCCCAGACCCAGCATGTCAAACTCAAAGGCTAACACAGGCCAAATAAGGCATGTGACCCATGGGCCTTGAGTTTGACATGCTTGCCCTAAACATTCACCACTATTGTATTCTCTAGCACTATGTCTTCTTCAGGCTTCAGTGCATGACTGGTCTACTCTGAACTAAACCCCAAGGTCACCCCACTTCCTCAATCTTCTACAGCAGCTGACCTCCCTTGGGTTCTGTGTCCCATCTTTGCCTGAAGCCCTTCCTTCCTTCCCTGGATCATGCCTACTAGTAGGGCAGGATGGTGCTGGCGTGTCAGAGGCTAAAAATCCACACCTGGATGGGTTTACAGACTGCTGGGGGATCCTCCCCCAAGTATTTTAACTCCACTAAGAATTTCAGCAGCTTAATCTCAGGCATGAGTAATGAATTTACACTCTGTTCCCAATCTGTTTCTCAATTAAAGTTTAAAGGTAAGAAAATAGCTTTTGATGCAATAATGGCCTCTTTTGTTAACATTTTTATATTTAATTCCATTTCTTAGCAGGCTGTTGAAACATTTCATCCCCCACGCCCAGTTCCTTCATTAGGATACCCACTGTTGTAAATATAGGTTTGTTTTTTCTCAAACTTTTTACTTTCTATGTTATTTCATTTTCTACATCCTATATGCATAGGCAAATAAAATCCACCAGGTAACTCTTGAGGAAGCAACATTTAGGCCACATTTTGCTGAAAGTCCCCGATGAATGAAAGAGCATTATTGCTGACATTAAAGAACACCATGCTGTGGGCTCAGGGCTCTGGAGAAGGCTAGGACCTCAGGCAAGAACAAAGAGAGGCCATGTTGGCTGAGCCCCAGCTCAGGCAGTGTCCTGAGAGGAAAGAAAGCACTGGGACGCGAACAAAGTTGGTTATTTTTAAATGCTTCCTTGGGAAATCCTTTTACTTAGGATGCAAGAGCCTTGGAACCACTGGTGCAGGGCTAGACTCTTTCACCAGGAGCCAAAATAACCTTTGAGGTAATATGGTTAATAAAGATATTTTTAGTATTTATTTTGGCCCTGTTGTCCATCATTTCAACTTAAAAACAACACCTTACCTAAGAACATGCACATGCATAGATCTCACCACTGTGAATGGATCATCATGGATTTTAGGTGTCTTGACAAATATGCTATTTTAACCAAAGGGTGATAGACAAAAGCTTACTGAATAATCTTCCCTAACCATAAGAGAATAATAGACAAGTCCTCAGAGAATTCAGGCTGCATTCAAGGCCAACAGAGATTATTTCTTTCATTCTTAGGAATCCCTTTAATCCAAACACAATCCCCCCCAAAAAAGGCTTATAATTTCATTTAAGTAACAAAATAGTGATATTTCAGATACATAGAATTTGCATAACGTTTCCCTTGAAGCTCAGATTTCTTATAACTCTAAATTTTACCCTATAGTAAAAGATTTCAGAAGGCAACCTTAATTTTTTTAAAAAAATATTTTAAATAAGAGGACTTTAACCCATACCTGAAAATAGTATTTCTCCTCCCCGTCTTTCCAGTTTCTGAAACTAAAGTTTGTACCAATTGGTACCAGACATACTAAAACTGGGGATTGAACCTGCAACCTAGGTATGTGCCCTGACTGGGAACTTCAGGACAAGGTTCCAACCACTAAGCTACCTCACCAGAGCCTAGTTTGTTCTTGTAGAAGGCTAGTGTAAATTTTATGGAAAGAGAATTTGGATTAAGTTGTATCTCCTCTAATTTACTCTCTTCTACATTACCAGCTGGGTCAGAACAGCTGTAAACTAGCCCCCGAAACTTGCCCTGACAGGCAAACTTTTTGAAAGCTTGTTTTTGTTCCATTAGCTTCCTGTCTTTCATGTTATGTTCATCTGTTTAAATTTGTAATTATAAAGTATTTAATTCAGGCAGATTAGTAAAGTGTTTAAGGTTGGTTGCTAGAAATTAAAATAAGGCATCCCAGCAATGTGTCATGTGACCATCATTTATAGAATTACCCCATACAGAATCTCTCCTCTGTAGTATATACCAGGCCTTCAAAGAAATTGCAAAGCTAATAATTCCACAGATTGCATCTAGATTTAATTTGGAATTGTTGTGTCACAATGCTGCTTCTCAGAAATAAAGCTCTAGTAAGTAGTTATGTCTGATGAGCTTATTCAGAGAAGCTCAAAACTGCAACAGGGAGCACAAATAGAAAATCAGTCTCTGCAGTGTGCAGGGCTGCACAAAACTCAGCGAGCAGCTAAAACTAGAAACCTGGTGCTGCTTTAAGAACACATCCGCTGCTTTTTCACACAAGTCGCTTCAAATTACGAAGGACACCATTCTAGGTTCTATAAAAACAGATTCCTTTGGTAGCTGCCTATTATAACCTTTCTATAATGAACAGATGCATTTTAGTAATTCAGATAATAAACAGTACTTACTTTCCTGAGTTGTGACTTTAAGATTTATTTCTTTAATCTAAAGTAGTTTTTTTTTAATATCTATTATATGCAAAGACTCAAGTAGAATAACAGAAAAGTACAGCTTACATTAAAGAAAAAGGAAGTATAAATGTCATGGCAGAAATTGTAAAAATGATCTAAAATATCCATTATATGATCTATTGACCTGAAACAAATATGGAAGGTAAATATTCTACAGAAGCAAAATATGTTCCCTGGAATTCCATGTTTGCCAAAAGAAAATCTAAAATTTCATTTCTCAGTATGAATTTTCAAAAGCATTCATTTGCCACCAACCTGTCTCCAGAACCCAATTTATAGCAGATGATGCTAAAAAATAATAAATAAAAATAACAAAGCAAAATAATAGTGCCCATTGGGGTAGGATTCACCTCAAAGTCTTTCATCTTGTTCAGAAATATTTCTATCCCTGTTTCCATCCTTCCTTCTAGCATTAGTAGGTAATCACTTCCTTCTAGTCAAAGTCCATTTCTCAATATGTATAGATGTGAGCCCCTGCAGCATTCTCTAATTCATCAGCTATTCTCCTCTTCAACTTCGAAGTATTCCAGAACTATTCACTCTAGTGTCTAAACATGGTCAAGTTCCTTCCATATCAACACTTTCCCCAACAATAAAGCCTCCACCCTATTCTATTTTCCAACCTACTCCCTGACTCACACACTCACAAAGATGGTGAAAATAGCATCAGCTAGAACTTGCCAAACATTCGTGATGGTTATGTAAATACAGAACCTGAGTCTAAGCTTGGGACCCTCTCAGGCTGGTCAACAACTTCTTGTATCTTCCAAGAGTCATGTGGCCACTGATCAGTCACTATTGGCCCAATAATTATACTCCTTTATGTGAAGCAAAATTTTGCTTCCATGTTATCAGCAGTGATGTTTTTTAAAAAAGAAAATCATGTACTTAAAATGATTCCAAGGACAGACACAATAAAGGAAAATTTCTATTGTCCAAACATTAAAAATAAATGCATTTCAAAAATATCAAAGTTGAAATTGAAAAACAATATATTAAATTACAGGATTTTTATTTTAAAAACTTCCTAAGCATCAATAAATAATACAAAGACCTAAATGTGGAGAGGGAGGGGAGAACAAAGAATGTGTATGGAAAATTCAAAACAGAAACATTTTAAATGGCCAATAAACCTCTGGAAAATATCCATATTCGTTAGTAGTGAGAGAAATGAAAATTTAAAATAAATATAACACTATCTATAAAACTGAAAAAGACTTAAACAACATATGACAAACATCCTGTGTGACCATGGAAATATTCATTCTCATAAACATGAAAATTGTCAGTCTTCGTGGAGACATTTGTCACTATACAGCAAAAGCTTTAAACTTTTACACATTTATTGGGATTTGTTTTAATAAAATAGCATTCAGTTGTTTTGTACTTGCAGAGACTGAAAATATTTTATTGGTACAACATATTTTATCCATGAGATAAAATACTTTGAATTTGCCAGGCTGTTAAAGTCAAATAAAAATTATTTCTCTCTGACTTAGAGCTTTTAAGATATAAATATGCTTTTTAAATCTCCAAGAGGAAGTTAGAGTTCTGAAGTCTTTTGCTTTATAAGTTGAGTTGATTGAAATACAATTTAATGCAATACAACTCATCATTTTTTTTAGTGTTCAGCTTGATGCATTTGACAACCAAGTTGTAGAACATTATCATAACCTCTACAAGCACCTCCTGGTCTCTCTGAGTAATTCCTCCCCCCCTCTCTCTCCTAATCCCTGGCAACTACTACTCTCTCTGATCTTAGCACTTTTGCCTTTTTCTAGAATTTCATATAAATGGAAGTCTATGTAATGTAGCCTATTGAATCTGGCTTCTTTTGCTAAGCATGATCTTTGAAAGATGCATCCATGTTGTTGTGTGTTACTAGTTTGTTATTTTTTACTGATGGGTAGTTTTCCACTGTGTAGATGTACCACATATACTTGTTGATTCTTCTACCAGCTGATGGATATTTGAATTGTTTCCAAATCTGTGCTATTATGAATAAAACTGCTATGAACATTTGTATTATAGGTCTTTGTGAGGACATGAGTTTTTATTTCTCATGATTAAATATCGAGGTATTTGATTTCTAGAGAATATATTAAATAGGTATTTAACACAGTAAGAAGTTGTCAAACTGTTTTCCAATAGGATTATCATTTTAACTTCCCAGGATCAGTGCAGGAGAGTTTCAGTTGCACTAAGTCTAGGTGCACACTTGTTGCATTCTGTCTTTTCAATTTCAGCCATTCTGGTGAGTGTGAAAAGCACATCATTGCGGCTTTGATCTGCATTTCCCTGATAAGTTAAGATGCTGCACATCTTTTCATGGGTTTGACTTTTGTTTCTCTTCATTGGCAAATGGGAGTTTGTCATATTCTTCATTTAGTTATTCTTGGTACACATCTTTTATTAGAAATGTATTTTACAAAATTTTTCTCCAAGTCTCTTAACTTGGGTCATTTTCTTAACATTGTTTTGCAAAGAACTGAAGTTTTAATTTTGTTAACATCCAACTTACCAATTTTTACTGTTATGCTTTTGAGTCCTTTCAAAGAATTCTTTGCCTAATACAAAGTACAAATATTTTCTTCTATGTTTTCCTCTAATATTTTCTTAGTTTCAGCTCTTACAATTAGGTATATGATCCATTTTATATTATTTTTTGTATATGGTGTGGGGTAATGATCTAAATTTTATTTGTGTGAGATTATCCAATTGTTTCAGCACCATTTATTGTTTACCAATGAACCACTTTGGCACCCTCAAGAAGTTTACCAGGCTTATTTAATGAAAACTCTATTTTTGAGCATTAATTATTATGTCATAGATATACATACTACCTTTTTTTGGTAAATCCCTCTATAAAAGATTATTTACAAATATATTTAAATGTTAATTACATATTGTTTTCTGAAAACAAAACTTGAAAAGCAAATAAATATGTACATATCTGGAGTATTCTATACTAAAATATATACACATCTGTTATTGGCTTTTAATTATTTTATGGGTTATTTTACTTTCCTTTGATATGTTCAATTAATTTTTCCTTTTTAATATACACATAAACTATGATATATAATTGACATTTCATTCATTAAAATTTTTGATTTATGGTTCCTCAAATCTACATCTTTATTTAAGCTATAATTAGCAAAAATAATCACAGGAAATAACATTAAGGTGTAGTAATTCAGGCAGAAAAGGGAAAAATTCTAGTTAATAGTATCTTACCATTTTCTAAAAGCAACATTAGATTATATTTGACAATTTCATTGTTAAATTAAATGTTCTCAATGAAACAGACCGAGTTTTAGAATTGAACTAAATGTTCTCCACAGAACACATCCCTTAAAATAAAATCAATGAATGACTTAGGCATATGATTCCATCATGCCACTAAACCCAGTCTGAATGTTGATCAGTTTTTATGTTGACATTTCATTCACACTTACAGGTCATCAGGAACTTTTTGCTAGTGTCTCACAAAACTTGAAGAGATAACAGTTTAATTTTTTAAAAATATTTTCTTCCAGATTTTAAGGAAGAAAGTTATAAAGGACAAGCATTCACACTTCTATTTTTTATTACTTCCTTTCTCTCTTCTTTCATAAGAGTGGTAGTTTTGGCAGAGTGGAACTTGCCTTTTCAGGAATCTCTTATTGCATTCACAGTATCAGGGATGCAGAAAGATCTTGAGCACGCATGTGTTCTATGACTGTGGCATTACACACCACAGATTCTAAGATAAATTGAAACATGGCAAAATTATAATTAGTATCAAGTGGGTGTAGTATAAAAAAGCCATGTAGAAAAAGTTAAAATTCATTTTCATATTCAATTCAGGTGTTGCTTGTGGGTGATTTCTGATAGTTAGAACACTTAAGTTGTCTCCATATTTTCCAAATGATTAATGAAAATTAATAATATGAAAATTAATTTCAATTTTACTACTTTGCTATTACATGAGACCCACTTGGTTCTCAAATACCACTTGGAGACATCCCAGGAACACATTTTTAAGCATTTGACTATGTTTTGCATGCTGCGAACCTTAATAACGTGAAAGGCAAAGGCAGCTTCATTAGAAATATTCTCTGAGATAGATTACATTACAGTGCTATCTATTTGCAATTCCTAAACACATCATATTAACCTTAATTAAAGAAGATAAAATGTACAACATGTAGAGGAAGTACAAAGGTGTTTCATATAACATTGTTAATCATTTGGGAAAACTGAAGACAACTTAAGCATCTGTCAATAAAAAATTATTGAAATAAATTATAGCACATGTGTACAGTGACATACTCTCCAAATATTAAATATAATGTGGTAAAATATTTATTGAATATTGGATGTGTATTATGTATACATTTTGAAATATATGTGAGTAATGAGATTAGGAGTAATTTAATTATTTTCTCTTATATAGAGTTTTAAAAATACTTTTGTATATAATACTAGTAGAACTCATCTGAATCTTAAGGAACTACTAGAATAATACTTATGTAAAACTACATTCATACAGTCTTCCTCCATAAGAGGGCGGCTTCTGATTTGCAGGGTTTCTCCTCTAAGCTACTGGGATTGTATAAAGACTAACCAAAATTGAACTCTTTCTACTAGATTAAGACTACTTAGCTTTATATAGTATCTGATCTGGATTGACACAATGAGAGTTTAGTAAATTTTTGATGAAACTAATGATAATCTAATATAATAAAAGAGTAATATGCAAATTGACCATTACCTGAGACACCTAAGCCACGCCCACCAGCCAAGCCATGCCTTCCAGCCAACCAGAGTGGCTGTATGCAAATTAGCCCAGCCAAGATGGAGGCCGGCAGCCATGGAGCTAGAGCAAACCAGAGGCTTCTGTTGCAACTGCCTGCCTAGGATGGCTGAGCCTCTGCTCACGGCCAGGCCCACCAGCCAATCAGAGTGGCTGTATGCAAATTAACCCAGCCAAGATGAAGGCTGACAGGGCAGCTCTGCACTGGGAGTCTCCGCCGCCGACATAGCTGTGCCAGGTGTGTCAGCTCAGTGGGGGGGGGGGGGGTTCGGCCTGGGGCCTCCTCGGGGCATCCAGGAGCACCTGTCCCAGGTCCACTGCCTGGCTCCATCCCCCGGGGGCCTCCACCTGGTGTGCGGGAGAGCGAGTCCTCCACAGGGCTTGCAGGAGCAGCCGTCCTGGGTCCGCTGCCTGGCTCCGCCCCCCAAGGTCCTCCTCGGGGCATCCAGGAGTGCCCGTCCGGGATCAGCTGCCTGGCTGTGCCCCGGGGGCCTCCACAGGGCATGTGGGAGTGTCTGCTGCACAGTGCGAAGAATCTGAAGCCAGTCCGCTGCCGGCTCCACCCCAGGTGTGTTCGCTCAGCAGCAGGGCCCCACCGAGGGATCCTGCACCAGCGTCCGTCCCTGGCTTGCCACCCAGCTCTGCGCCAGGTGTGTCCCCTCAGCGGTGGGGGCCCACCAGGCGTGTGCGATCGTGGGCCCTCTGAAGGAAAACGTCCAGGCCTGCACTCACCAGCCCTCCCACCCCCCAGTGCACGAACCCTGAAGGGGCTGTGGGCAGCCTGAAAATGGTCCTAAGCCCCTCATCCAGGCTGGCCAGGCATGCCAGAAGGTGGACATCTCCCCCGAGGTGTCCCAGATTTCAAGAGGGCACAGGTCGGGCTGAGGGACCCCCACCCCCCGAGTGCACAAATTTTTGTGCACGGGGCCCCTAGTATTATATAATAGGGGCCTGGTGCACAAAAATTTGTGCACTCAGGGTGTCCCTCAGCCCGGCCTATGCCCTCTCGCAGTCTGGAACCCCTTGGGGGATGCCCACCTGCTGGTGTGCCTGGACAGCCTGGGTGAGGGGCTGATGGTTGTTTTCAGGCTTGCTAAGCCCCCCAGTGGGGACCCTCACCCCGTGGGGGTGTGGCCAGCCTGGGTGGGGGGCTGAGGGTGGTTTTCAGGATGCTCACAGCTCCCATTGACCCAACATCTCAGCGAGGCTGGCTGGAATCAGGTTTCTGGGGTTTATTTATCTTCTATAGTTGAAACTTTGTTGCTTTGAGCAGAGACCTAGGCAGGCAATGGAAGCCTCCTGTTTGCTTCAGCTCTGTGGCTTCTATAATTGAAACTATGTTGCCTTGAGCAGAGGCCCAGCTGGCCTAGGCAGGCAGTTGCAATGGAAGCCTCCTGTTTGCTTTACCTCCGTGGCTGCCAGCTGCCATCTTGGCTGGGTTAATTTGCATACTGCTGCTCTGATGGCTGGTGGGTGTGGCTTAGGTGCCTCGGAGCGATGGTTACTTTGCATATTATTTTTATTAGATGCTATTGTCATAACATATGTTCATTTAGAAAGGATGTTTTTATGATACCCAGAAACATTGTAACTACAATAAGACAACGTAAAGCAATAGCTGGGAATTCAAGTTACAAGAGTTAAAAAAGGTATTTTCTTATCATGGGGGAACTAGAATAACAGCAGTATAGAGTTGGACTGTGGGGTAAGGTAAGCCTTGGTGTGAATCCTTGCTCTGCCATTTATCAGTTTCGTTTACATGGGCAAATTTTTCATCTTTGACAAGCCTCAGTCTCCTCATCTGTTAAGTTAAAATGAAAAATAGAGCTTCCTGATAGGAATGTTTTTATGATTAAACAGTGATAAACAAGGAGGAGTGCTTGCATAGTACTCAGTATATGCTATTAGTAATGAAAATACCTAAATTCTAGAACCCACACTCTCTAAAAATTCATGCATAGACTCTAGTTAATTTTGGCTTGTGTATGCTTGGATACGTAAAATGAGCTTGCAGGGCATGGAGCCAGGTCTTACAAGATAGGAAAATCAATAACAGTAACGATATAATTTAGTAAAACGGACATCACACACAAATCAGTAAAGCCTCAAGCCATAAACCTGATATATCTCTACAAAGAGAAAAGCTGGGTCTCATGCCTCTGATTTTTAATAGAGAATTCCTCCTTCATTTTAAGTCATTAAGACAAAAGGTGTTACTTATGATACTACTTGGAATATGTATCCAAGTTGCTTTTCAGGATTTTACGTTATACTACTCTCTTATGAAGTCAGATACATTTTCAAGACCTCTCTGAACTTCCCAAAAATGAATAAAAATCTAGGAATACTGGTTGGCATCAGTACTCTATAAAAGAATTAATGTCAATGTGAAGTGTATATCTGAATGGTGGCACACACACACCTCAGCAGCAAGTCAGTTAGCAGGCTCTAGGGAAGCATATCAGAGCTCAGTCTGCACTGTCTGTAAGGTGAGCAAGACAATAGACACCCCTGAAATGATTATCAGATGACAAAGAGGCTTGCAAGGGGAGGGGTATGAAGAACTTAAAAACAATATTATTATTGATATAATTAATTATATCTTCTCAACATCTAAAAGGAACTTCTAAAATTAGAGGTAACATTTATTTTTTTTAAATTTTTATTGATTAAGTTATTACATAAGTGACATTATCTCCACATTACCCCCCATCTTCCCCACTCATGCCCTCCCCCTCCCCCCCATTGTCTGTGTCCATTGGTTAGGCCTATATGCTTGCATACAAGTCCTTTGGTTGATTTCTCCCCCTTATTCCACCCTCCATCCTCCCCTAACTTCCATCTGAGGTTTGATGGTCTGATTGATGCTTCTCTGTCTCTGGATTTGTTTTTGTTCATCAGTTTGTGTTGTTTATTATATTCCATAAATGAGTGAGACCATGTGATATTTGTCTTTCTCCAACTGGCTTATTTCACTTAGCATAATGCTCTCTAGTTCCATCCATGCGGTTGCAAATGGTAAGAATTCCTTCTTTTTTACCACAGTGGAGTGTTCCATTGTACAGATGTACTAGTTTTCTAATCCACTCATCTGCTGATGAACACTTAGACTGATTCCAAATCTTAGCTATGGTGAATTGTGCTGCTATGAACATAGGGGTGCATATATCCTTTCTGATTCATATTTCTAGTTTCTTGGGATATATTCCTAGAAGTGGGATCACTGGGTCAAATGAAAGTTCCATTTTTAGTTTTTGAGGAAACTCCATACTGTTCTCCATAGTGGCTGCACCAGTCTGCATTCCCACCAGCAGTGCACAAGAGTTTTAAGGGTAACATTTAAATGGATACTTTTGTTGGCAAAATGATGAGTATACGTAGTAAGGTGAAGTAATAAAATGTCATTTTATCTAACAATCTGCCCATGAAGATTGCCAAAAGGCTAAAATTTTTAGGTCCCAAAGCTGCATCTATCATTGGATATATAGTAAACTGCATTGTTAATAGGCTATAAATAAGAATCATGAAGACCAAGCCAATTTACCTAACTATAAAAAATACATAATTGAACCAAATTATCATTTAATGGAATAGGTGAGCTAAAGCATTACAAACATAAAGAATAGGTCAGTGGAAAGAGGGAATATATATTAAATGTATTTTAGTTCCCCAGGGTTGGTTAATGATTGGGTACAGTGTGTGGCACTGATATTCTTTACATAGTAATTCTGCATTTTGCTGAAACATCCCAGCTCAAAAGTGCCCATGTACTTTATATAATAGCAATAATGATACATGGAAGAATGCAAATCTCATTTTTAAAAGTTACTCCCGTCCCTTCCCCTCCCCAAATACACTAGCCAAGAGCTCTAAATTTTAGTTCAAAAAATTATCTAACTTGACTCCAGGCATAGCTCTCAAGGCTTAATACTTCTAATCTGAAAATATGCGCGCCAGCCTAGATGCTAGGGATCAAAGTCTCAACATCCCATTGCTGTCACGTTGCCCAGAAAAGTCTGTGACTATTATTCATTAAGTCTTGTTATTGCTCTCATTTTGCTCCAAATAACAGATGGTTGGAAACAGAAACTGGACACCAGAGTCTATCTTCACTCGTCTGGCAACGGAATAACCATGTGAAAGGGAAAATGAGGCATGGGAAAAGAAGACAACTTATACAACTGTAGAGATAACCTGGTTCTACTTTTCATTTTGCAGATGAAAAAAATTAAATTCATACATATTAAGCACCTTGTATCCCATATCATAGAACCTGTCAGCAGAAAATCCAAAATACTATTTTGAAATATTCTTTGTGTTAGCATTAAAAGCTATTGTGCTTTGAGTAATGCCAATGTGCAATCTCTTTAAGTATGAAATTAATAATCCTGGCTTATATCCTTTGGTTACACACAAAAAAAGAGTAAAGAATATGTAGGGGAAGTATGGAGGTAATCCAATGCACAGGATCTCTTTCCCTTCCTTACTAGTGGCTTTATTAAGTTTGCCAACCAAAGAACGTCTTATTAGTTATATCAGTGTTTTAAAGCACGTGGATGCTTTGAACCATTGTACTTATGTTAAACCAATCTGACACAATATACAATGGGTTAAAACTTTACTTGGGTTATTAAAATTAATCATGATCCACTGATAAAATGCAAGCTAATAACTGCCCAAAACACGCAACTGGATAGAGTGTCTGATACGAAGTTATACTCTTTTTGGTGCTGGGTCAAGGAGGGCCCTCATGCGTGGGAGCAGGGGCCACGTTGGGGGGCGCTCAGCAACAGGGTTGTTCTCCTAGTGGTCCAGAAGTGTTACAACACTTTAACAATATGACTCATTTGCAAAGGAAGCCATCGGCTCTGTTTGAATACCAAGGATCATTTGAATCCCGCTAAAATGTCAACATGGATGACAATATACATGATCAACCCATTTGCAGTTTCTTCATACTGTCAAAATGAATGTCAGGTGGAAAGGAAGATCCATTTTGGGGGAAAAAAATGACATTTTCTCTCAGAATTTGTAAGATTAAGAGAAATGTGCCTCATATATTTGGCTTGTCATTGCTGAAAAATATGTAAGAATCATCAGACTGATTTCTATATGATTTATATTGCTAATAGTATAATGTTTAGCAATAGACCATCAAAATAGGTCCATTGCTAACACACACTGATATGTCTAAAAAACATTGGTATTTATTCTTATTGCAAAGCATTTCATGAGTGGTGATTTCTGAAGAAGAAATGATTACAAACAGAGCTTTCCTAAACCACGTTGAAACCATTAGGACAAGTTGAATTAAGGTTATTTGCATGTTGAATTCTCAGGGAAATGCTATTTCAAATTCTTTTCATATATAATTGCTAATTAAAAAACTCATTCTTTCTTTCTTTCTTTCTTTTTTAAAAAGGTGTGAGACTGTTAATGCCTAGCAGGTTTCAAGTCAAAAGACAGCCAACAGATATACACTCTGCTATCTCAAGGACACACTAAACATGCTGGTTTGCTACCACCCTGAAATGTGCTTGATCTCGTCTGATCTCAGAAGCTAAGCAGAGTTCGGCCTGGTTAGTACTTGGGTGGGAGGAAACCATTATTTCAAGTTATAAAATGCAAGTATATTAGGAGACACCCAAGAGACAGACACTTTAAAACAATCATTGCATAAGAATTCTCTTATAACCCAGCCAGTTCCAGGCAACAGGAAAACCTCATTATGGTAACGTGAAGAAATCCCAACACAAATGACATCAGAGCCCTCTAAACCCTTCCCAGGAGATCACTGCAAAGCCCAGAACAGCAGGAGATGCCCTGGCTATTTCCCTGGTACTTGCGCTCGGAATGCTGGCTATCCGAGGACAACACATTGCAGGTGGGGATCTCTCACCATGGCTGCTTCGCCACGTTGCTGTTGATTTCCACATAATTGACCTTGATTCTTTCCCCGTTCATAGTCCTGATGAATAAATAAGTAAACACTTATTTTAAGTCCCCATTTTTCCTGTTTCAACCTGAGCTTGCCACTGTGCAATGTTTCAGCTTAACTTATAAATGTAAGGGGGTTAAGCCTTATCATGTCCTTAAAGTGACTTGAGCATTTGAAGGATATTCTTTCTTATCTTTAAACATTACACTGACGTCTGAGAAACTGTTTTCCCAAAGGTTTTGAATACTGTCTTTTTACGGTTGATGTGACAGCGTTTACAAACGATCACCGCTTATCAAAACCTATTTGAAAAAGAGACTATTCATTTTTAGGAATATCTATGCAATGCCATTGTGGTTAATATATCCATTTTTTTTTTTTTTCATATCTGTTGTTTAACCTTCCTCCCTGAAGATTTGCATAGTGTCTCTCTGGAATTTGGAAACGGAGAAGCTAATATTTATTTGTTTGTTCAACAGAGAACTAAGTCGAAACTTCTATTCTCTCCCTTTCCCCAATGAGGCTGGGATCATGTTGGTCACACCAGTAAGAGAAGCCCATCCACTCCGAGAGTCAGTGCCCAGATTCCTTAAAATGAGAGACTCTAGGTGCAGTTCAGCACTTGTATGCCACGTGATGCCACGTGCTTAGGGAACCAGCTGGTGATGTGGCTCCAATCAAATACTGAAATAGTTTCAGTTCATTTGAGGCAATTGAGGGCTCTCAAATCAACCAACAATATTAACACCAAGGTTGAAATTATTTCCTCACTAAGAAAATAAGAACACAGAAAGGCTTGCTATTGAACTATCGAAGCACTGCCTCAAAACTCAAGTGATCATGCAGATTTTGTTAATATACTGTGCAAAATCAGTTTACTGTGCTAATATATCTTTAACTCTTTGGGCTCTTTTCCTAACACTCTGCACAAATGACAAACTGAAATGCTTAGAACACCAAAAGCCCTGGATTACATTTCTTGTTATGAGAATACCAAAGTGTTTTTAGAATACCCAACACTTCTGCCTGCCTATCCACGCCCCCAAATGCCACGGAATCCTGACAGTCACTTCCTTCTCCCAATGCCACCTGCTCCCAGAACACCCTCCCACGAGCTGCTAAAATCCTCCTGTCACCTCAGCCACATGCCAACATAGAATGCTGCCTGCCACCCCCAACCCCTAACCTCCAAACTGCCGTTGGATAAGGAAACAAATATACATAACAACTGAGATCACATAGGGGCTTACGATGGCACAGAGTTATGGGCCAGAGAGCTGGGAAGTACTTCATCATCTTAATACGCCACTTCATAGGAATCACAGCTGTTGTTTCTGGTTTGTATGTGACACTTATTCCGAGACACTGGTTGCTAGGAGAAAGTTCAGGCTAAGATGTGTTTATTGATCTAAAAGCAGACACAGAAGTTGTACCAGTCTCCCTACTCCATTAGGAATTCCCATGTTGGCCATTTCAACTTCTAGCTTGAGAAAAGCTTTTTATATGAGTGACTTTAGATGGTTTCAGCCTGTTAGTCCCAGCTTTTGAAAGACTATATCTTGCTTTTGAAAGACTATATATTGGTATTACTGCACTCTTAAACAACTATTTCCCTACGCTATGCCATGCACTGCTAGGCACAGTGGGTATAGAGTGTTAAAGATGTAATCACTGCTAATATGGAAGTTGTGATTTGCTCTGATGCCCGATTATCAGGTGACAACATTTTCCAACATTTTATTGGATTTCTTTCAGTGCCAGACTTGCCGAACTGAGATTGGAGCCAGACCTGATTATTTTGTGGGCTCTAGTACAACTTGTAATCAGAAGCCAGGAGGTCAGGAGCCATGCTTAGCACAGTCTGTAGTCCTCAATGCATGCATAATCCATGGATAAGTTCAGGAATGCGTAAATGAACAGAAAAACAGAACTGTGAACAAATAAATGGGTAGAATTTTCCACAGAAGATATGTTTGACATCATTGCATACCAAGAAGCCGCTCACTGCCTTTCTCTACTGTTCCATTTTATGCCTCCTTACCAATACCTTTTGGGAAAGTAGGGGTATTGTTACTTAAATTCAAGCTCTTAAATTGACAGCAAGTAACAGGCCTTCCTAAGGTGAATTTGGGCCTCCACAGTCTGAAACTCCTTCTGACGCTGTGGAATGGACTATGGGTCTCACAGAGGGCCAGGAACACATAACCCTCCAGTCTTCTTGCCACAGCTGTGCTAAGAGACCAAAACAAAAGAAATACATCCATAACTTTGCCATAAAATGTGGGTGAAATTTAGTGAATTTGAGTAACTCAGGAACACAGAGGAAAGTCCGTCTGTGTCTTTTGGGATATTATATTGGGTTTGAAGCTACAGAGTAATAGCTGTCTACTTATTTAGCTAAATTTAAACAAGGTGAGGTCTTGCTTTATTTTTTAAAACGACCTTCTCTACCCAAAAGTTTAACTTCGTGTCTCCTACCCAAAAATGTTATTTAGCTAAATATAGGCAGTTTCCCCTGTAGCTCTCCTGGAATTTAACACACTGCAGCCACTAAATTTGGAAATTTGTCTCAAACTTTTCTGGTTAGAAACTTTAATTGGAATTATCAGAACTATAGTGGGAAGCTACTCTTCCTCTTCTTCCCATGAGTGAGTAATTGAGTCTCTTGGGAAGTCACTGAAGGAGCTCGAATGCTTCAAATATTTTTTAATCTCTAAAATGATTGCATAACCTAACAAATTCAAATACTAAGTTCCTATTGTGGGCACACTTTTTAAATTAATCTTGAAAAGATGAAAAAAAAAATTCTTGGCCAGATCTCAGATGTATCACTGAAGGCAATAGGAAAGAAACTTGGATATGCACTTTTTTTTTTCATTTTCATCTTTTATTTATTTATTTTGTTTTGTTTTATTGCTTAGAGTATTACAAAGAGTGTTAAGTCTCCATTGATTAGTAAAATTGGAGGAGGGGGTCTATTGCCTTTTTTTTTTTTTACAATATACAAAATAAATATATTACCAGATTGTAGATACAAAACAATTAGCCATTTACATGCAATAAATATTAATATTTCAAAGGGAAAAATAATTAAAATATAATAATATTATTAATAGTATAATACTAAAAAATTTTATGAAATATTAAAAATCTGCAAATAGCAGGATTACTTCTATTATACTGTAAAATATTTTTGTTCCTCTGGCTCTATTTTTGTTTATCAGCTTATGTTGTTCATTATATTCCACAAATGAGTAAGATTATGTGATATTTATCTCTCTCTGACTGGCTTATTTCGCTTAGCCTAATGCTTTTAAAAATCAGTGTAGCAATAACTTAGAAGATGCTGACTTTTGGAACCATACCCCTACCATAAACTCACTAAAAACCTATATCTAACTTAAAGCTTTTCATCATAGTCTTTATTACATTTATTTTACTCTGACATTGGTTGGCAAATTAAGCTCACTATTTGTAAGTATCTGATGTGTTAACAATACCAACCCTTATTACACATTTCCTTAGTGTCTGGTATTGTTAGAAATGTTTTACAAATATTCTCAAGTAATTATTACCATCATTTTTGATGCATCTATCATTACCATAATCTCTTTTAACAGATAAAGATATTGAGGCACACAGAGGTTACTTGGCTAAAGAACAGAGCTAATTGGTGATGAGGCAAGGATTTAAAACTAAGCAGTATGGCTCTTGGCTCTTAAACACTGGCATCAGAAGACTGGTGGAATACAGTAACCAATTAGTACCATTGGGAGTTGTTAGTTATGGTTAATAATGGCCAAACCAATGCATTTTAAAGAGATATTGCATTCAATTAATTTCCTCCTTTTAATTACTTAACATTATGCATCTTAATTGCCTGTAGGAGAGAAAGCATACACCCTTATATTTGCATATCTCGTAGCACAGGACCAAGAGCTGGAAGATTTGGGATCAGTCTCAGCTTATTAACGTGTTAATTAATTAATAAGTCAATTAACATCAGAATAGGTGATTCTATTCATTGAGTATAATAATAAAATTATTTGAACTAAGTAATCTTTAATGTTCCTTGAGTT
The DNA here is from genome assembly GCA_004026665.1 of Murina feae. Lineage (NCBI taxonomy): Eukaryota > Metazoa > Chordata > Mammalia > Chiroptera > Vespertilionidae > Murina > Murina feae. Next base: position 62,300 of record PVJC01002216.1, on the reverse strand, counting down.
CCAATTTCCCAAAGTTCTCTATTCGCTTGATATTTATTCTGTTTGATAATGACTCCGATAATGAAGAATGATTTTACAGAGTTTCCTAAAGGGAGTGTTTTTAAATTTTGAGTAAGAAGCAGACATCTGGAAATCTGTTCAAGGAAAAAGCAATCTGTGAGATCCAATACAGTTATTTCCACAGTTACCCAGTCTAGGAAACACTGACTCAAAATACCTAAGTCTGTACTATGAAAATGTCTTTTAATTATGAAACATTCCTAAAAAAGAGAAATTTAATCTTTACCGCTAATAACTAGAGTTGCCAGATCTAAGAAATAAATATAGAGGACACCCAGTTAAGCTGGAATTTCAGATTGAGAATGAATAACTTTTTAGTATGTCTTATTGAGGGGCATGAGTTTTAGCTTAAGTATCTACATTAGTAAAAATTTTAGGCATGTAATAAAATCTACAGACATACTAGCAAATTATTCATTGTTTATCAGAAATCTAAATTAAACCAGTCACCTTTATTTTACCTGGCATCTCTACTGGTAAATGAATCATTCAATTGAGGTAAAAACACAAAACCAAAAGAAAATAATGAGAACTCATGAACCACTCTACATGCAAGAGAAATGCTAGCCTAAGGTATCCTTTTATTTTTCTTGTTCCTCAGACATTTGTCCCTACCCAATACTAAATTATCACTTATATAGATCATTTGCATTTCTGGTTACTATACAAACATGCTATGGGCAGTAAAATCTTTTTTTAAATCTTTTTCTGTAAATCAGCCCTCACAGAGTTGCTGTGTTTTAATCCCCTCAAGGTTTTTCTTTATGATTAGAATACTACTAAAAAGGAAGAATACCACTAAAAAGCAAATGCAAGAGCATCTGGCCATTTTGGAGGTAAGAGACAACTCATGGAATTTCTTCTTGAAAAGAGACACCTGATACAAGTTCCGAAATACCTAAATATAGACTTGAATGACAGTGAGGAAGTCGAATCATATAATTAGGTAACTTATACAAAACATCACCTGCCCAGGATAAGGCAAACAAGCCATGAGGCAGGAGCTCATTTGATGAAATAAAAGCCCAGCATACATACAAAGTCCCTTACCGCTCACCGAAGTCAGCAAGACACACTTTGCCAGGAGGACTTTAATCTGAATGGTCAGTGAATGGACGGTAACTAAGAACCAGGGACAAAAAAAAATAGCAGTGACTCGAAGATGGACAAGAAAAAAAAGCTACAGAACAGAAAAAAGAACAGCCTGGAAAAGGCAAGAGCCAGTTACCAAAAAATCAGGAGAGTCAGGGAAGCCTGGACTACCTCTTGCCTTCTTCACTTCCTGGAAAATCTCTACTTGTCTCTTAGGACCCCAAACCTGTGTGTCTCCTCTGGAAATCTTTCTTAGCCTTTTGTCATCCCATCTATCTAAATCCCCATAGACTGGTCATTTGTTTCTTCTTTAGGATGGCATAGTTGTTTTTATTTTATTTACCCTACAATGCTCCCACACAGACAGCATCTTATTAGATTGAGGTGGGAATCAACATGTCTGTTTCCCCTAAAAGGCAGGCAGTTTGTGACTGGGCACTATGCCACTCACAAGCATTTCCAAGACCCCTCTGAATGGATGCATGGGAATACAAGTGGTCGTGTGAGACAGATGAGAGAAATAATTAGACACAGACTATGGATGCTCATTTGACACACAAGATGTTTCATTCAGATCCTACTCTTCTCTGCCTGCTTCATATTATGAATTCATTTTACACATTTTATTTTTAAAAACTCTAAGTTTCTTCTTAACGAATTGGGGGGCGCAATCTGGGAAAAATGCAACTAAGCATTTCTATTTACAGAAAACGTATACACATAAAACTCCTCTTAAACAAACCCTCAAGGATAAATATTAAGCCACAATACTCCAGGGTATGCTGTCTTCTCTTCCAATATACCATTTCCATATAAAATATAAGAGCCCAGCATTCTAGGACAAACCAGACTCCAAATCCCAGCCTCTAGTACTCCTGGGAGAGCTCTAAGAAGCTAGTCTTTCATAGGAGTCTGGATATTCAACATATGAAACAACTGAGGAAGATCATGTATAGGTTAAAGTGCTTCTTTAAAAAAATAAATAAATATTATTACATTTAAATACTATATATATACATATATATATACATATATAGTATTTCAGAGTACATATATAGTATTCGGTTTCAGAGAAGGGAGAAGGAGAAAGAGATAGAAACATCAATGATGAGAATCATTAATCGACTGCCTCCTGCACATCCCACACTGGCGATGGAGTCTGCAACCTGGGTATGTGTCCTGACCTGAAATCCAACCATAACCTCCTGATTTATAGTCAATGCTCAACCACTGAGCCATGCCAGTGACTGACAAAGAGTAAGTTCTATGCTTGAGTTTTAGAGCCTCCATACAGTCTGTTCTTTCTGGCTAATTCAGGATGATCTGTTGTTTTTAAGACCAGAAATACCCTAACACATAATTTCATGCACACATACTTCCACACAAGCATCTCCCCACTCCTCCCTCTTAACTGTATACCTTGGCTGTCCATGTTGCTCCCTACACCTTAGGTTTCTCCTCACTTCCTCTCCTCCAATGTGCATACATTATTGGTTTTCAGTAGGACCCTTTACAAAAGACTTCCTTGAGTCTATCCCTTATTTTTTCTTAAAGCCAATATTTAGAATGAATTATCAAACATTTGCTTATATATTTTAATTATTGTCCATATGCTTACTTCTTTCCATCCTATTGTTATAGCTTTAAAGGCAAAGTCTTCCTCTTCTACTCTGCTTTTTCTTTCCCTTAATAATAGACTATCCTGCTCAAAAAATGCTCAAATAATAAGCATTTAAGTAATAAATGACTGATGAAATGAATAAATGCTAAAAGTTAAGGATTTCACCACAAATGCATTATTTTGACATTCAAAGCAGTTTCTCCTTTGTCCAGAAATAATGACTACATGCCTGAGAAGCCAGACTATCCCGCTGTAGATCTGTTTTTATTGCTTCCTGAATAGTTACCCATGTGAAGCTCCTGCCTATCCAATTCTTTCCCCCAGATTTTAGTTTACATCAATTCAATAGAATCAGAATTCTATAATCACTTTTCCCTATTGGGAACATTTTCTATATTTTTAATCCCAGTTACAAGAATAACACTTGCTTATTTAGAATCACTGGCCAATTATACTTGCATGCAGATAAACTATTCCAAGCCATAAATGAAAATACTTAGTTAGATGAATAAGTTGTGGAATAAAGAATGGGAGACATGGGCTCTGACAGAATATCATCTGATCATTTATATCCTGCTAAAGATATAGAAGAAGTGGTAGAACTAAAATTCCCACATTCCTACCAGACAGAAAATCGGAGGTGACAGCTCTCCTTTTAGCACTTCTTTTAATGTAGCCTCAAGCTGTCATCTTGAGTTTGTTCTTATTACTATTTATGGCCATCTATGTAATCTTGGGTCACATGCAAGTGATTGCAGGTAACCTAGAGGTTTGCAAGGGAAAGGTCTATGATCACAAGACATAAAGTTCCTAAAATTATCATGCCATGCATTGCTTTCATTACAATTAGATCTCAAAGCCTATATATGAGATTAGATAGAAAGGGATAGTAGATAAATAATAGAACCAAAGTTGAAAAACAACAGAAAGTAGATATTCACTGTTTCTGTGCTTTTTACTTTTTATACCTTCTTTCTCAGCAATAGAACAGTTAGAGAAGGAGAGTTTGAATTAAATATCCTTTCCTTGATCTGTGGCCTACTTTGGTGAAAATAAGAATGGAAACAGAGGTAACTGCTTAAAAGTAAAAATGCTTTATTTTTCCCCCCAAATATGTTTTTATTGATTTCAGAGAGAAAACTTCCAGGTAAATAACGGTAAAAAGAGAATTTGCAAAGAAGCCATAGAAAATGGGGAAAAAATGGAAAGACATTCTACTTGAAAAAGAAAGAAACTATGATCTTGTTATTTGGGCTATTTTGTTTTTATTACTCTCAGGCGATTCTAATCAAATGACACTGTGTCCTTTCTTTGCTCAACAGATATTTGGGCTTAAGCTTAACATAGAGTTTATTACTGCATTCGATTGTGATTATTTATTTTTCTGTACCTTAAATGCAGGGACTCTGTCACCTTTGAATCCCCCAAGCACCTGAAAAATAGTATAGACTTAATAACTTTTTTAAAAGTCTTGTTATTGTATTGAGTATATCACTGGCAAGCCCTAATCACCAACACTTGTCAGTTCCAACACTAAAAGCACTCTGAGAATTTCTAATATATTTGCCTTAAACAAAAACTTCTTTAGATATTTGAGGGCTTTGATTTCAATAGAAGGAAGCAAATTTATTAAAGTTTTTATTTAAGACTAGGGGCCCAGTGCACAAAAATTTGTGCACTCAGGGTGTCCCTCAGCCCAGCCTGTGCCCTCTTGCAGTCTGGAACCCCTCAGGGGATGTTCACCTGCTGGCGTGCCTGGCCAGCCTGGGTGAGGGGCTAATGGCTGTTTGCAGGCTGGCCAAGCCCCAGTGGGGATCCTCACCCCATTGGGGTGTGGCCAGCCTGGGTGAGGGGCTGAGGGCTGTTTTCTGGCTGCCCACAGTCTCTTCAGGTTTTGGATCCCTACTGGGGTACCTGGCCAGCCTGGGTGTGGGGCTGAAGGTTGTTTTCAGACTGCCCACAGCCCCTTCAGGTTTGGGTCCTTACTGGGGTGCCTGGGCAACCTGGGTGCGGGGCTGAGGGCCGTTTTCAGGCTTTCAGACTGCCCACAGCTCCCATTGACCCAACATCCCAGCAAGGCTGGCTGGAAGCAGGTTTCTGGGGTTTATTTATCTTCTATAATTGAAACTGTTGCTTTAAGCCAGGCCTAGGCAGGTAACAAAGCCTCTTATTGGCTTCAGCTCTGTGGCTTCTATAATTGAAAGAATGTTGCTGTGAGCAGAGAGAGGCCCAGCCAGCCTAGGCACACAGTTTACTCCTCGTGCAACGGAAGCCTGCTGTTTACTCTAGCTCCGTGACTGCCTGCCTCCATCTTGGCTGGGTTAATTTGCATACAGCTGCTCTGATGGGCTGGTGGGCGTGGCTTAAGCATCCCATAGAAACAGTCAATTTCAATATTACTCTTTTATTAGTTAAGATGGTTTCATGTAAAGCCTTCTTAGGTGAAGGATTAAGGGACAATTCTAATCCAAGGTGAGTCAAGATGGGGCAAGATCATTCATTAATCTTCATGTATCTCTGCCTATGTTTTTACAAGTGTAGCCAAATTAGAGGGGACTAAATCATCTACTCTACCATATTCACTACAACTTTAATTAGGAAATGGATCTAGAATAGCTTGAAATGAAGAGAAAACAGCTTCAGTACTCAGAATAGCATCACACTACTGTTTATTCAGTGTTTATCCCATGTCAGGCACCATTCTAGGTGTTTTACATAAAACAGTCTAATTCATCAGCAAGAGCCACATAGTATATGCTTTGTCCTCATGAGATGAGGAAGATGAAGAAGTGAAGGTAAGTGCCTTTGCACAAGTTCATTCTGTTAGTAGGGTGTTTCTGAGCACTTACTATGTTTCAGGCATTCTTCCAAAGGTTTACATGTATTAACTCATTTAAACTTCTTGCAACACTAGATAGTGTGGTATTGCCCTCATTTTACAGATGACGAAATGGAGGCATAGTGAAGGTAAATAATATGCTCCACATCACACAGGTAATAAGTGGCAGAGCTGAGATTAAAATTAACACAATAGTAGGGATCCAGAGCCCCTCTCTTTACCAGTGTGTTCTGTTGCCTCGTATGGTAATTGTTGGAGTAGGAAGAATAACTGACGAAGAGCCCTATCTTCAGTGCTCTGAAAACTCCATCAAGGCTAATGTGGAGACCACACCTCCCACAGGCTGCTTCCAGCCAATCACTGAGCAAGATAAGAATACAGAGGCCAACTTCTTCCTAGGAGAAAAGGTACTCACTCAGCTCACCACCAGTATTGTCTTAAAGCTCTCTGATGGCTTTTTCAAACCTTCCTTGTATCACACAGCAATCGAGGACATTACCACCCAACTTCCCCAACCCTTCTCCTGCCATTCTTCACTAGGGAATCCGGGTTGAATCTAATGACTCTTCTAACCTTTTCAGACTTTCTATTTTCTCTCACACTGGCATTTTCCCAATAAAACCTTTTCATCCCATCTTGGCATCTTCTGAAGGAACCTGTCAGCCACAGTTTTGATGAGTTAGTTCTCCTGGGAGTCCTTGTGGAGAGGAATCAGACTAGGCTCCTTGATGAGAGAGGAGAGCACTCTTATCATTTCCAGGTACTCCCTAAGGAAAAAGGGAAGCCTGGAGAAAATCAGGACGCTATGCACTGTGGTTGGCAGAATGCACTCCACATTTGGGGGTTGGGTCACTACCTCTAATGGAAAAGGAGAGTAGAAACTTTCAAGAAAATTTACCCCCTCTGAGACCACAATAAGCAGTGTTGGCAAAGGGTGCACTGAGCACTACCAGGACCCACACAGGAAGACCTCCTGTGTGGGGAAACATGGGAGCAGGGAAGAGTTGTATTAGGATGATGGAAAGAAAAGGAAAATGTCTGTCTACCCACCCCCTTTATCACTAGATTATAAGAATGGAAATTTGAAACCAGTGGTCTTATTGCAGCATTGACTGTGTCTAATTCACAAGGACTCTTTCATGCCTTACTACTTCTAGAATTTTTAGATTTTATTCTTGCCTCAGCCCAGTGAATAAATACAAGTGCGGGATTTTTTCTTACATGATGATAATGTTAAGGGGTCAAGCATCCTTGAGACTCATTTTTTTTTTTTAATGGAAGGATAGGAAAATTGAGTCAGAACCCCTCTGGGACTTTCTCTGTTTCAATCTAACACTTGTTCTCCAACTTGCTTCAGCAAAGTCCTCTTTGGAGTACTGAGAAGTAGCTCACTAAACAGGACAGTCTTCCTTTGCCACTGTTCCTTAGGAACTCCATGGGAAGAGGATTCCAGCATTCCAGACTTCTCCAGCCACATACCATCAAACATAGTTGAATGGCAAGTGCACTCGTAAAATGGCAGAAGTAAAGGAAGACCAGGAGTTGACCAGTAGATGGAGGCCAGGAAGGAGAGAGAGAGAGGGTCCCTAGCAGTAGAAAAGCCCCTGAGCTGGATGAAATTTGGCACATCAAGGCAACAGAAGAAAGGTCAGAGCTGCTGGAAGACAGTACAGAAGAGGCTGGTGGGTCAAGGCCAGGGTTTATAGCATGTCTTAATTGGCTGTCCAAACAACTAAAGAGTTTCCCCCCCAAAAGAAATTACTGATAGGTTTTAAGCAAGAAAAACTTAGTTTTGTGATTTTAAAGGTTTACTCTGGCTGTTGTGTAGGCTATTTGAAAAGGGTTTACAATGCAGGCATCTGATTCGTTCTAGCACCTCCAAAGAAGGCAGAAGAATGGCCTGCTAAAGGTGCAACCTGTATCACCAAATACCATTATATTAGTAGTAGTTATTATTAATTGCCTGCCTTATTATATTGAGTATAAGAATTATGTGCAGAATTCACTTTGAGACATTATTGCAAATACATATAATTATTGTCATTTTTAAGTAATAAAACAGGCTCTGAGAAGTTGAGAGACCTGTCATCAAAATGTTAAAGTAAGACTCAATCTTCAAGGCCTAAGCTTGTAAGGAGTTGGTTTCACTGAAGGATTTGGTATATTGAACAAAGAGAAAAACTTAAGCAGAACATGCCCCTATTCTCAAGGATCTTACAAGACAATGGAGAACATCAAATCATGACCAACACCCTGGGCAATATATGCAAATTAAGGATGTGGGGGGAAAACTACAACTATCAGATTTCAAAATTAAATCGATAAAATCTTCCCATTTTCATGCCCCTGCCAAGACATAATATCACTTACACTCTATCTCAGAGAGCCAAGAACACGTACACCAATGAGAAAGGGAAGGTATGTTTAAATAACTTTCTAGCTGCTTGAGTTAGATAATCAGGTAAAATAATTTTCCAGAATTTTAGGTATATAGCCATTCAAATTACACTACAAAATCCAAAACTAACACTTGCATTATTTCTTGCTTTGCATTACCAACATCACAGATTCCTTAAAATAAAATTTTAAAAAATGCAAAAGAGTTTTCTGTAATAACTGTTAATACATGCATAGGCTTTTATATATGACAAAGTAATTTCCCATGATTTCCTCTTTTTATTTTCTTATCTGATTCACACTTAAAAAACATTTTTTAAGTGAGTACAACAAGCATTGGTGACTTCATTTGCAGACCAAGATTTGTGTTGACTATAATATTATATAAAGGAAATCTCAGATATAATACTAATTTAATATGTAAATAAAATTCTAAATTAAAGGTCAGGAATAATTTTCTGAGAGAACACATGTACTGAACAAAAACTCACAAAACTGATTCCTCTTCGAATTTATATAAATATTTTCATACTATGAGTTTAAAATTTCTCATACTTCTAACATGAATTAATGCAACAAACAGATTTTTTTCAGCATGAAATTAAAATAAGAGCCATGAAATTTGCAACTCTCACACCAGAACTCTATGGTGCATTCACACAGGGCATAACTCACACTGGATCCCTTAGTTAGTACTGTCTTATCTAATCTGAAAGGTCATCTAATGAGCCCGCAAAGGACTTCTTGCCCAATGACTATGATTGTTAATTCCATGTCAGTATACTTTCTATCACCCATTAAAACTTAGCTGCATTCTGAAATACAGAGCAGAATTGCCATTGAAATGATAAATTCTCCATTTTGGGAGAGATTATCTGCTTAATCAAACAATGATCGCTATATTGATAAATCAAATGGTCAATTTTCAGTCCTCACCTGCTCACATTGTTCCTGAGACTTCTTCACTTGGTTTCCAGGATACCACACATGTTCTAGGTTTCGTCCTCTGATTTCTAAATATTGGAATGCCCACAGGCTCACACCTGGGATCACTGTACTTTTCTACCAGGGCTCTCTCCTTTAAATGCTATCTGCACACTGGCAACTCAAATACACCTCTAGCTCAGATGTCTCCTTAAACTCTAGATCTGTGTATATAAATGCCTATTCCACATCTCAGTTTATGATGTCTAAAAGGCTTCTCAGATTTAACAGGTCTAACATTTGAGCTCCTGATATTACCCCTCCCCCAAATCCATCTTCTCAGATACACAAAATCTGTCCCTTTAAAAGTCTTTCCTAGTTCAGTAAATTAGTAAATGGACACTCCATTTTTATATCTGCCCTGTCCCTCTCCCCCCAAAACAGTCATCTTTGACTCTTTTCTTCACACTCTATATTGTATCTGCAAGGACATCCTTTGAGCTCCATTTATAAATATACCCAGATTTCAACAAATTTTTAAAACCTAGACTGCGAATTATCCTTATCAAAGTCATTGCCTCTCACCTATATTACTACAATAGCCCAAAGTGGTGTGCTTGCTTCTGCTCTTGCATCCCTATGGTTATGCTCAGCACAGTAGCCAAAGTGATGAAGTTAAAACGTCCCTCAATGGCCTAGCTGGTTTGGCTCAGGGGATAGAGTGTCGGTGTGCGGACTGAAGGGTCCCAGATCAAGGACATATGTCTGGGTTGCAGGCTCGATCCTCAGTAGGGAGCATGCAGGAGGCACCCAATCAGTGATTCTCTCTCCTCATTGGTTTCTATCTCTCTCTCCCTCTCCCTTCTTCTCTGAAATAAATTTTATACATATATGTATATATATTTTTTAATGTCCCTCAAGTCATGTCCCATCTCTGACTAAACTGTAATGTCTCCCCACTTCATGCTAAATTCTTCCCCCAAGATATGAACAAGACAAGGATGTCTGCTCTTATCACATCTGTTCAAAATTATACTGGAGGATCTATTCCAGGCAATTAGAAAAGAAAAATATTTTAAAGGCATCTGGAAACAATGAAAAGAAATATTTAAAACTAATCCTATTTGCAGATGATATGATCTTCTATACAAAAAATTCTAAGAAAGCCATAAAAAATTTGTTAGCACTAACAAATGAGCTCAGCAAGGATGCAGGATACAAAAATCATTAGGCATATCGCTTCCCCCTCTTCTGGATTCTCAAGGTACTCTCACTTTTACATAACAGTGACATATTGTCATCGTATTTCCCATGTCTGTCTTCGCCATTACTCTAGGTACTTGTGAGGGTCACATATTCTGTTTTGCTCTACCTAATAGCTGTTACAGCACACATGCAGATTAGACATTTAACAAATAGTTGGTGAATAAAAATAATTAGTTTAGAATAATCAGAATTAAACTAAAATTACTCTAATACTATAGTTATAAATCCTGTGCTTGGTATGAGATAATAATTATAAATTACATTGCTGCTTTTCTCAGACAAAGGCTGGTGTTCAAAGATTTATTAGCTGTCACCATATAGGAATCAGTAACACTGGGATTATTTTCTAGATATTCTGTAAATAGACCTACTTGGTCCAATATATGTGTTATTACTATATCAATATGTGAATAGATTTATAACTGTAGTGCTTGAAGACAGTTTAAGATACATTGGGATAAAATCTACCTTAATAATGTTTAAGAAACTAAAATCTAAAGTAGTGGTTTATACAGCATCCCTTATGCAGGCAAAGAGAGGTAAAATTGAAACACAGCTATCTTGATTTCCAATCCAGTGCTGCCTTGCAAAAAAATGCCCTAAGATCAAATAACCCCAGAATGCATGCTTTCATAAAATGTACGCTCACAACATACAATTTAACCTCAAACACTTTAATCATTTATTGCCTTAGCCCATAATACAAAATTCAACAAAGCAATCTTTTAGACAATTTGGATCATACCCTAAAAGGTCTCAAAGGCCTTCATAACACATGGCACATAGAATCCAGATTCTTTCCCAGTGCCAAGGAGCTTTATTTTAATCTTATGGCACATTTCTCTCCAACCTTCACTAGCAGCACTATTCCTCTTGTGGATAAGCTTCCTCTCAGCTCCTGATACTCAGAGAGCTCTCGTACATGCCTCAAAATGGCCTCCCAGATTGCTTCTTTCTCCATAAGGTTTCACTTCTGTTTTGTTTGTTTTTGTTTGTTTTTAAATATGCTTTTATTGATTTTTTTTTTTTTTAGAAAAATAAAAAAGGAGAGGAATAGAGAGATGGAATCATCCATGAGAGAAACATAGATCGCCTGCCTCCTGCACACCCGCTACTAGGGATTAAGCCTACAACCCAGGCATGTGCCCTGAATGGAAGTCGAAGCAGTGACACGCTGATTTATGGATCAATGCTCAACCCCTAAGCCACAACTGCTGGGCTGTTTTTTTGTTTTTAATGGCTGGTTATTCATCTTTCAAGACTCAACATGTATGTTACCTTCTGAAATCTTGTGTTCTTTACCTCCATAAAACTGAATTTTTAAAAATCCCTTATTGAGTTATTTTTTCAATTTTTTTTTTTGCCTCCCACTAATGGACATGTACTATGTCAATAGAAACTAAATCTATCTGTCTAGTTAACTATTTTATTCCCCGTATGCAGCTGAGAGCAGATATTCGATAAATGTTTTTAAATAAATAAATGTTGATTAAAAGAGCCTTGCTCACCAGCACAACAGGCCCTGAATTCCAGAGGTACTTGTAACAGAAAAAAATAGAGGTGTATTACGCTCTGTCTTCTTTGAACCCGATGGTTGTTATATCTACTGACTTGCCTGAATTTAAGAAAAAAAATGTAAAATTTTCTCAAATGGTAAATAAGTTTTTTAAAAGCTAGAAGCAACAAACTGTCTCCTAGCGATTGATTAATCAGCAAATTCACTAATCAGCTTAGTATTCGTTCCCAAAGAGGAGAGACAAGAAGGATGAGTTGTGGCCCTAATCTTCAAATTGCTCAAAATCTAACTGAAGAAAGAAAACAATCATTGTGGACAGTTAATTTAAAAAAAAAAAAGACTGTGCAGAGTGAGTGGAAATATCCTAATATGCAAATCAACTGAATGGTGGAATGACCAGTTGCTATGACTGCATACTGACCATCAGAGGCAGACACTCAAAGCAGGAGCTGCCCTCCACCCACAGGACCCAGGCTAGCCAAGGTGGGTGCCAGTGGGGGCTCCCTGATCACCCTGATGGTTGCCCCGCAGAGAGAGGTGACTGGTGTCGGTGGTGGGATAGGGGTCTGGCAAGTGGGAGGTACCAGACCAGCCAAGGAGGGTGCCAATGGGGCCCCCTCTAATCGCCCCATTGGTCACCCCACAGATCAGCCCTAATTGCTGGCCAGGCCTAGGGACCCTACCTGTGCACGAATTTTATGCACAAGGCCTCTAGTCTATTACTATTTCACCATTTTTGTTAGAGGCATACATTTGGGATATAGTATAGTGGTGATTATTTAGATAGAGAGCCCAGATGAATTCTCATGATGCATACATATACATTTATACCCACAAGCCAAGTGGTATATCTCATAATTTTAGCAAGCTCAAAATTAGGAATCAGTGGAAATACAAAGAAATAAACAAGAAATAGCTGAACTGTTTTATTCATTTATCCTTTTATTTATCTACTTAGGCAAGGAAGCAAGCATTCTGTGAAATGCTATGGAGAATAAAACAGCTATAACCACTACCCTTATGTAACTTACAATTTTATGCCATAGAAGAAAGGAGATATTTTCAAGAAATAAAAGTTTAGGTAAGGAGATTGAGTGTTGCAGATATACAAAGGAGAACTAAGACAACTAAAGGACTGTAAGATCTGACAATGAGATCACTGAGCACATGGGGATATTGCTATCATTCTCTCCACATCCAACCCACAGTACAATCATCCCCATAATCACCTTCAGAGCTATTTTTGAGTCCTCCCTTAGCTCAGCCTCTACTTCAGTCACTGAGTCGTGTTAATTCTCTTATGATCTGCCCACCATGTAGGCTGACTCCTATGGAGAAAGCTTAAAAGCAGATGCCTCATTAGGTGCTAGAAATCACACCTGTAACCCTGTTTGTGCAGGAGATGGAGACAGACATGAGGAAGCTAGGGGTTTCATACACAGAGATTATGCTGTGACCAAGGACAATTAATCCACTGAGTCCTTATTCCTTTATAGCATTTCTAATATAGATTTAGCTTTTTTACTTCATTGCATAAAAGGGTAAACATCAATCTGGGTGAGTTCTATTTTTTCCTGTACTCTTTAGCTGCTAACCATTGCTATCCTGCACAATCCTATTCTGCCTGATTCTGCCCCAGTTACCTGTTCACACAGCACTGTGGGGTCCACAGGCATTCTTAGTGATCTTGATTTTGAATGCACAAGCTTTTTGCGTTGCTCAGTGAAATCCGATTCTATCACTGCCACCTCCTCAGGCTGCCGAGCAGGCCTCCCTGTCTGAGATAATGTGCTTATGTGAGAGCTGCGGAAGCTCCCGTGCGCTCCCCTTGCAACTTGGGTCTTTTGTTCTCACCAGTGCCCACGGAGGTATTTTTAAAAATTTTATCTTTACGATGCTATTTTCAACCTACTTTAAAAAAATTTCCTTCCCAGGCTTTGAGGATACCATTGCTGAATCTGATGCTACCCTTCATATTCTCTACATTTTAAAACAAATTTTTCTTTCTTATTTTCTTTTTTTGCTAATAACATTATTTCTTCCTCTTGGTGCAGAATCAGTAAACGCTGATTTCAGGAAGGAGTTCAAACAACTTTTTAAGATATAAAATCCTGGTAACTACACTTTTGGTGCTAATCACTTTGTAATGTATACAAATATCAGATTATAATGCTATACACCTAAAACTTATAAAATGGTATATATCAATTGTACTTTAGCTTAAAAATGTCCCCATAATTCAAATATCTTGAATTTTCTTCTGTGTTTAACCTACTAAGATTTGTGGGGAAGTTTATGAGTTATAACTGAGACTGCATGTAGCAGCAAGATGGACAGGAAGGGTCAGGAAATGAAGTGTTAGATGTAGTTCTGGGGTGTCTTGCTGACACATTGGGGGACTTAAACAAATTTCTCCCCTACTGTTTTCCCAACTATATTTACACAGTGTTATTAATATTTTCCAGATATACTTGATAAATCCATGTTTGTAACATGAAAATTTTCTATATCTTGAACACAATTAATAAAAAATAAATTATTTATTGGAGGGAGTTTGAATCATTTCAAATTACATTCCAAGTTTTTTTTTGTGTGTTTTTTTTTTGCTTTAGCTATGAATCAGGACATTTTTGCAACTTGACTTATAAGAAGCCAATGATATTAAAGAAAGTGCAAAAGTGCAAGCTTACACTGGTCTCCTTTCATTGTATGGCCCAATTATCAGAAATGAATAAAAAGAACAAATTAGAGAAGTTTATCTTAATGCTAAAAATAGGAACATCAACCTAATATGTCAAATTTTGAGAAATGTCTCTCAGACAGATTATTTCAAACCAAATTGAAATTCGATACTTAAATCTAACATTCAACTATCCTTAAGTGCAGTAAAATGACACACAAGTGGAATAAATTATGGGAAAAAAAATATGGAAAAAAAGTTACAATACCAATTAGGAGAAGAAGGTTGGAAATACAGGCTAACTGTGAAAGCTGGAAATCCATCCCACCACTGGTAAACAATAGTGGTGAGGCGGGCAGAAAATCCGTGTATCCTGCCAGGTGATGCCACACTAATAAATATCAATGTTGTACTAACATTAATTTACATGAAGTAGGATCCTTAAATATTAATAATGCTGGAGAAATTTTAAAAGTTACCAAAGAACTCTATTTCCTTATTTCACAATGCCGGAATTCAATTGTTTCAAGCTGTCAAAACATTTCTACACTAACGAAATCATCCAAGGCAATAGGGATTCTTGCCAATTTAGTATACAGAACCAACAGAATCTTAATAAGAAAACTTAACAAATGTAGCACAGAACACATAATTTAAAGAACAAAAGATACACATGTTATAATCATATTTCTGTCTGAATCTCTGTATATCTATTTATCTATCTCACCAACTAATAACCAGGGCTGTGCATATTGTAACACAAGTACCATTTTCATTCAAGTCACAAGCTATCATCACCATTATTTAGGATTGTTCTGAAAGTCCTTTCCAATGCATTTTAATAAGACAGAAAGAAATCTAAAAATCAGAAAAGAGGCAGTCAAGTTGCTGACATTTGGTATGATCGTCTACCTTGAAAGTAAAACAAATTAAAATGATATTACATATTGAAACTAGATTTTGATTAGGTGATCAGTAATACTATATAAACAATTTAAAAGAATTCCTACAACTAGGGAAAAACAGTGTAAAAGTATCCTGCTAAAAAAATATGAAGAAAAAAAAGACCACAAAAGTACCTTACCTTAAATTGTGAAGGATATAAATTTTAAAGAAATCTATAGAACTAATTCAATAAGATAAATGAAATTTAAATGGAACGCTATCCTTGATTTGGAATTAGAAGACTCAATATCTAAATAAGAAAATTCATTTATAAGTTTAGCATTAATCAAATGCCATTAATCAATGGCCAGGCCACTGAAGCCTGGACCTCAGCAGATAGTCTAACTTTAAGAGACAAAAATATTAAGCATCCAAACAATCTAGAACATCCAAATTATTAACACCAAACTGATAGGAGAGGGGACAGGAGACCTGAAGGCAGCCCCTGTTTTCGCGACAGTCATCACACACTGTAAGCGTCACATAATTCGCCCATAAGTTTGAACACAAACAAGTGGCATCTTCTTTCACTGCCTACACATTTTAAAGTCATTCCACCATTAGACGTTTACAAAAAGAGCAACTATTTACTTATTTTCTGGAGAAGATGGGTACAGCACTACAACAAAAGATAGGCTTTTTAAAAAGCAACTTAGATATGCTTTAGTCCTTTTGAATTCCTATTACCTTTCAGTTAGCATTTAAAAAACTCCGAGGTTCTAAAATACTAGGTGAACCAGTTAATAATGTGTTTTTTTTTTCCAATAGATGGAGTTACACATATGTTGATGTATATGCAATTTGATATGTATGCTATTTTGTTGTATTGACAGCAAGCTTCAAAATTTCATATGTCAAATTTGCTAAAGGTGTTAACATCATAGGTATTTTTACACTTAAAAATGTCGAATTTTGTGCCAAAAACAGGGCATTTGCAGGAAGTTTTAATTCGTTACTTTATCTAACGGGAAGTTGTCGTGTACTTTGGGAAGCTTATGCTGAACATGCTCCATCTCAAGATACTTGTGAACGCTGGTTTAAATGCTTTAAACATGATGATTTCAATGTGAAAGAAAAGAACGTCCAGGTCAACCAAAAAAGTTTGAAGACCAACAATTACAAGCATTATTGGATGAAGATGCATATCAAACTCATAAACAACTTGCAGAAAGATTAAATGTGCTCAGCAAACAATTTCCAATCATATATAAGCAATGGGAAAGATGTCAAAGGAAGGAAAATGGGTACCACATCAACTGAATGAAAGACAAACGGAAAAATGAAAAGTCATCAGTAAAATGTTGCTTCAATGGCATGAAAGAAAGTCTTTTTTGCATCAAATTGTGACTGGAGATGAAAAGTGGATTCATTTTGAGAATCCCAAACACACAAAATCAGGGTTGATCCAGGTCAACCATCAACTTCTACTGCAAGGCCAAATCACTTCAGAAAGAAGACAATGCTCTGCATTTGGTGGGATCAGGAAGGTGTGGTGTATGATGAACCAGGTGAAACCACTAATACTGATTGCTACCGACAATAAATAATTAATATGAACCATGCTTTGATCGTGAAATAACCAGAATGGGCCAGAAGACATGGCAAAGTGATTTTGCTTCATGATGATGCACCATCACACACTTCAAAACCAATTAAAGACACGTTAAAAGGTCTTGCCTGGGAAGTATTAACCCACTGGCTGTATTCACCAGACCTTGCTCCTTCAGATTACCACTTGTTCCGATCGATGGCACACACACTTTCTGAGCAGCACTTCAAAACATATGAAGAAATGGAAAATTGGGTCTCTGAATGGTTTGCCTCAAAACAAGAAAAGTTCTATTGGGACATTATTCACAAATTACCTGAAAGATGGGGGGAAATGTGTAGCTAGCAATGGACATTACTTTGAATAAAGCACTTTTGATGTTTCTCTTGAAATTATCGTGTTTTCTTTGATTACAAAATCCGCATTATTAACCAGTACACCTGGAAGTGGCCACATTAGCTAGCTTCTCTTAGGCATATTTGTAAGGGTTCCGCTGTCTATAATGATTTTAAAATCCCCCTCTTCTCTTTTCACCCATCTCACTTTGAAAGCACACCCTGATTTTGGTAAGGAGATAAGATTATTTTTATGTTTGCAGTTCTTAGGCAATAGCACTTTCTTCAAACACCTCATTCCCCCAAGTGCTATTTAAGTTTTGCAGCGATTTAACATTCCAGCCTAATTGTTCAGGTTTTAGAGAAGAAATTAATGAAAGGGACGACCATTTACAGCACAAGAGCTTTGTTCACACTTCATTAAATATTTTAATGGTTATTTTATTTTATGGCTTTTGAATTCCTTTTGAATTTGAGCTGGCTTACTTTTTATAACCAGAAATTTTGAATATCTCTGCAAAGAAACCTTGCTGCACATAAATATCTCCTGGTTTATAAATATATGATTCTTATTTCTATTTCCTATTATTCTAAAATAAAGCTAAAATTGAAGATGTGTGTCAAGGTTTAATCATTTTAGTGGCAGTAATGGAACTCTTCATTAATATGAAAAAGTTTATTTTAATACTTTTCTAAAATTGTCTGTAAGTGAACTATGCCTCTTTCGAAAAGTAATTAATTTACTTCAGTATTATATTTTCTGTGCAGAGCAGCCATTGAGAAGTGTTTCAGACAAATTATGTTATTGCTCTAAGGAAACAGTGATTTCTCAAAACTAATCTAAAATTCCAATAAAACTACATTGATGCAAATTGATCTGTCATTCCCTATGCAAACTTTAACTTTATTAATGATGATAGACCGGTTACTTCCTCTCATTAGTTATTGCCTATCAATTGTTAGATCTAGACATTATTTTCACTATCAATTTTAACTTCATATAATTAATCAAACCCAGTACAATTTTATTAGGCTGATTAGACATAGCCTTGCAGCAACATTCCTTTTTGTCCTGAGAACTGGGTCTTCAAACATCAGTGTGCACAGTTTTATTCCATCTTTGTCCCTGCAGGGATTTGTTCCAGGCTGGGCTCCTGCTCCATACCTTCACAGTCCCTCTATGTAGGGTTACTAGACATCAGCAAGGTAATCAGGGGCACTATAGCAGGGAGGTAAAGCATGCTCATGGATGAGTTTGTCATTTTCTGCCACCTTTACACACAGTGGCAGGGAAAACACCCCATTGAAAGAGAAGAGAATAAAGCACAGTCATGAAGGAGAGCCTTGGGTCCTAATGATACTTCTTGAGCTATCCCTGAATCCTCCCATTACATTCTCTTTCCTTATGCTTGATTCTGCTGGTTGCACATTTTTTAAAAATATATTTTATTGAATTTTTACAGAAAGGAAGGGAGAGGGATAGAGTCAGAAACATTGATGAGAGAGAAACATCGATTGGCCGCCACCTGCACACACCCCACTGGGGATATGCCCGCAATCAAGGCACATGCCCTTGACTGGAATCGAACCTGGGACCCTTTAGTCTGCAGGCCGACGCTCCATCCACTGAGCCAAACCCATCAGGGCTGGTTGCTCATTTTAAAAACATAATAATGAAAGCATAGACCCTCATGTTATAAAACATAAACACTTAGCATCAGTTGGGAGGCAAAGTTTTAATATTTTTAATACGGTTTTGGACAACATGAATGCTATTTATTGCTAACCTTATTTAATTAATATGAGATTGCTTTAACATCATAGCATATAAAAACAAAATTTTAGGCTTGAAAGTGTTATGGAATGAATGTTCGTGTCTCCTCTAAATTCATATGTTGAAGCCCTTATCCTCAAATGCAGTGTGGCTGTATTTGGACACAAGTCCTCTAAGAAAGTAAATATGGTTAAATGAGGTCATAAGATTGGGGCCTGATCCAATAGAATTAGTATCCTTGTAAGGAGAGACATCAGAGTGCTCATTCTGTCTCCCTTCACATGCACCAAGGGAGGGTCATGTGAGGTCACTGGGAGAAAGTGCCTACTTACAAGCCAGGAAAAGAGCCTTTACCAGAAAGGGATCATGCTGGCAAGCCTAGTGCTGAATTCCCAGCCTCCAGAACTACGAGAATATGAATCGATATTACCTCCAGTTATGAAACAAACAGGTCGTAGGAATGTGGTGTGGAGCACAGCAATTACAGCCAATGATACCGTAGCATATATTTGAAGGTTGCTGGGAGAGTGGATCTTTAAAAGTTCTCATTACGAGAAAAAAAATTAATTTTTTTCATAATGCATGCAAATGTCAAATCATTATGTTGTACCAATGAAACTACTATAATGTTGTATGTCAATTATACCTCAAATAAATAAATGAATAAATACATTTCTGTTGTTTTAGCCTTCCAGACTCTACTATTTTACTATGGCAGTGCAAGCTAATTAATACAGAAGGGATCTAGTACACATTCACACATACACAATTGCATAACAGAAAACTGAAAAACAGATACAGTAGTTTACCTAAGTTCACACTGTCTTACTGTAAGAGGAACTAGTTTATAACACTTTCATCCTTATAAGTACAGAGAAAAGTTAGTTTCTTAAGCAGAAATGGTTAAGAAACTAACTTTAAATCTGGAAATTTAATTTGGAAACCATCATTTCTAAATGAAATCATTTTCTCTTAATTTTCAATAGTGTCTTTCTTGAGTTTAAGCTCAGAGTTCTGTCTGATATTCTTTCTGTATCTATAGAAAATAATACCTGGGGACTAGCCCAGGTGAATTTCCCCTACATCATTTGTCTTTTCTTCCCAGAGGAGCAGGAAACCATGGCTTAACGTTTATGAAAGAGAGTAATCGTTGTATACGATGAAGAAAATTCTATGATCTTAACCTAGTTCTTGATATATTAATGAATCTAACACAATTCAGA
The DNA here is from genome assembly GCA_004026665.1 of Murina feae. Lineage (NCBI taxonomy): Eukaryota > Metazoa > Chordata > Mammalia > Chiroptera > Vespertilionidae > Murina > Murina feae. The sequence continues at coordinate 42,079 of PVJC01002216.1, read as the reverse complement.
AAATCTATTTCTTTCTAAAACACCTATATTTCAAAAGCATTTCTTTGTTGAAGACAATAATACAAGTGTCAGCTCTGAGACTCAAAAGCAAAACAATGAAATTTTTTATAGTAGCTGTATACTCACCTTTTCCTTCCCTCGGCACTAAGTATCATGGTATCTTTAGAGACAGAGACATGCAAGGCAACATAATTTAAGGGAGAAATTAAAATAATGTGCTTGAAATATAATCTCCATTCATTCCATTGGCAAAAACTGGGACTGCTATTTCAGTCATTTTACCTTCTATAGTTCGAAGAATAGTTGCTGATACTGACAAGGTTTTGTGGGTGATTATCATGGCACAATAGCGGATTATGAAGCAACTAAATCCAAAAATACATTTGGATAAAACTCAGGAATGGAGTGAGACTCAGGGAGTGAGAGAGGGTATCTATTAAGCTCATTCCTTGATGAGCTATTAAAGATCTGTATTTAAACTATAGCCAAATATCCCCATGACTTTATCAAATGACCTGTTGAAAGGCCATTAGAATGTTTTATATCAATACCAAGCTGCATCTTATATTGTATGCTTCTTGAGTGTAGCCGCTTATTATGGGCACATGTATCATCCATTACTTGAACTGTTGATTTATTTGGCATGTCAACAAATGGCAGAGTAAAGAGCGTAGATAGCTTCTACTACATGTATTTCTGGAAATATTTTCTCTAAGAAAATGTTTTACCAAACCCCAAATGGTTTGGATTTATGTTTTTGAAGATCAAGTTTAAAGTAATAACACTGAATTCCACACATAAATCCTCTATATTAGAAATGACAAGGGAGGTGAAAATAAACAAAAGTAGTTGGGAGAATTCCAGTTTCAATCTTCTTCCACAAGCTGTATTGGTAAAATAAACTATCACTAATGATTCTCCACCTGACTTAGGGTGTAATGCCCTTGAATTATAGTCACTTGGATGACCATTTTTAGAAAACAAAGCACTTCCAAAAATCATAATGGAAATGTGAACTATCAAAATTTCTTGAACAGTGTTCACCTGATCAATGACAATGTAAAAATAAGTTAATCGGTGACCATTTAACTTAACACGCATATCTAAGCCATACGTTTCACAAGAAATCCAATTTTAAAAACTGTAAGGAAATATCCTCCACCCTAGCATTATTTAAAAATTTAGACACACTCCCCTACGTACCAAACTGTATAAACCTTAGAATTTGAAATTAATTATAAACCTGGAAAAGAATAGCTATTTACATAGCTTCAATCTACAACTTATTCAAAGCTTTCACGCTTTAGAAGCTCTAAGCAAACATGGCCAACTGGACTAATCTGTGGTTGTTTTATCCTTTTTTTATCAAAGAGAAGAAGAAGAAACAGAGATCTTTTACATCCTGATTGATTTCTACCCAGGAAGTCTTCTCATTTAAAAAATATTCCACCAGAAATCAAGATGCCAATCACATCAAAACAGCAAGCCTCCTGTTGATTTTTCCATTCTCCATGTCATGAACTTTGGGCTTGAGAACAGATGTCACCACAGATCCCACCTGGAGCTTCTCCTCTCCTCCTGGTGCTGAAAACCAGGACAGCAAAAACATAAAGTCACAGAGCAAAGGGGCCTTGAGAGACCTTGTGGCAAGTTAATATCTGAGATCTGCAGGTAAAATGGTCTTCTTTTCTTTTCCTTAAAATATCAGGGACTAAAACTCAAAAACCTCTCTTTATAGAGCATTCTGGTGCCATAACCACCTGAACATCACAAAGCAGCTTTCCATGTGACTAATCAGCATCTCAACTGATTTTATTAAATCCAATGTATCCATAACCATATTCTGTGTATTTAGATAAGGAGAATCTGATTAAAGTACACTTGCTCATTTAAATTCCAATTAGCAGCCCACTGAAAATAAAATGTAATTATTTGAAAATAAAAAGCACATTCTCTGGATAAGCTTTGGTTCTTATGCACAGCATTTCTGTTGCAGACTGGCACCTATGGCCCCTGGAATGTGAAAAGCATGAGGCTCTGCCAGGCAAGGCAACCACAGATTTCACACTATGCCCTGGGAACACTGGGCAGGTATGCTAATTTGACCTCTCTGAATTTCCATGTCCCATCTTACACAAGGAGGCCGAATTGGATAATCCTTTAAACCTCTTTGTTTAATATCACATTAGGAGTGAAGGATAATGAACAGGTTAACATACTTTGTATGTGTTTTGGTGGCTAAAAGAAATTTCTTCCTTCTGTAAATTCCCATTACAATCGATTCCACTTGATCTATGACTTCCCTAAGCTCTAGTGCTCTATTTGTCCTCCTTGGCCTACTTTTTACTTTTCACTTGAGTGGGAGACTGAAACTCTGCTACTAAACTGAACAACCATGTGAGGGATCAGGCCCAATATCACCCCTGATTCCTTTCCAATATTTCGCCTAGTAGTTGGCTCAGCATGGGCTCATCTTTGATGGGTAAATGAATGCGGAATAAACTACACTCAACTTGGGGGATATTCATTATAGATGCAGTCATTTGTATGACCTAAAAAACGTACAAAGGAGTTGGGTTTTAGGATGCACTACTAAAAAAAGACATGTTCAAATAAATGGGAAAGTAAATGGAATCACGTTATAGACATTTTTTAAAAAACACATTCAGATATTCTGGGTAAATTGACATAAAATTCTGTTAGAAATTTAAAGATTTCTCTTTAATATACAAAGACAATGACTCACACAGCCTTGAGGCAGTCTCAAAAAAAAGTCTGAAATTTAAAGGAAGTCATTTATAAAAATAAAGCAGTTACTATATTCCTTTCAGTATGCCTTGAAAAAAGAGCCCTAGATAAAAGAAACCAAATTTAGTTGAGGCTGGCAATTTTGACCTTGTAAGAGACCTTTTTTTTCTGTATTCATTTTAGATCTTTAAATATTATTTATGATCAACGTGTAATATTTTATGCAAAAATATGTTTTAAAGTGTTCTTAGATATGATAGCATTTTGTATTATCTTAAATGTTTTAAAGTACATGTCATGAAGCCTTACAAGAATATGGCCTAATATTATTAACACCATCAAACTTGGAACAAGCCCAATCCTACTGTATCCAGTGAGACCTGGCCAAGGTCTGCTCTTCCAATCTCATTTTGGACCCCTCTAACTCCACTTATAGTGCTCTGGTCAGCCTGAACCACAGAAAACGCTCCTGCCCACGTGGAAGCTTGCTGCCTTCCTGCTGTGAACACCCATGTCCCAGCTTTTCACAGACTGCTTCTTCCCATTGATTAGCTTCTAGGTCTCTCATAGAGGTCCTTTCTGATCTCTGCATTTAAAGTAGATGCCTCTGTTATTTGCTATCTTAGCACTCTATTCATTAAATGCCTGACTCTCATCGCTTTCTCTAATGATTTTATCTATTTATTGACATATATATGTAAACATATATTTATATAGCTTTATTTCCGTATCACCCCTTCTAGAAACAAAATGATGATGGTATGAGCCTTATCTGTCTATTCACTGTTGAATTCCCAGCACCTGGCATAGGCATAGGTGACTGTTAGTCAGTATCTGTTGAATGAATCAACCAATTAATGAGCATCATCAAATGCAATTAAGAATCTGTGGCTCAAATTTGTATTCATTTGGAATAAACTGATTGCAATTTTGTTTAGTTTGTAATAAATTTAAGATATTGTGTGATGAAGTAAGTTTAAGGTGTGCCTATACCTTCAAAAACACTATACTTTTGGAACAATGTAAAGTTTTCATACAGGCAAGGCTATAGTGAGTGAAGCCTCATGTATACATGTAAGTGTATTGTAAATAAGCAGTAAGCATCAGCGTTTCAGTGGTCCAAAGGATATGATAGATGTTGTCAGGGAAGATTTCTAGAGTTTATTGAACTTATAGGAAGTTATAATGATAACAATAATAGCTACCAAATATCGAGTACCTGTATGTGCTAGTCACTATACAGAAAAAGCATCCTTTTTCATTGCAGTTATTTAATAACAAAAATAATACATGCTTATTATGGCAATTCAAACAAGAATAATGTTCAAGTAGAATAGGCTTCTCCTCCCCCTCTCCAGTCCAGTCCCACTTGTATAATGAACTGCTATTGACAAGTATGAATGTATTCTTCAACACTTCTTCCATTGTTTGTACACACCCATAGGTACAAGGTTCATATTGAGCTGCTGGCAAATCAGCTGCTCAGCGCCAGGACCTTTTGTTAGACTTGTACCTGTGCTTTACAAGTTGATTAACAATTATAATAATTGGAATCCGTTCTGTTTAGACACATATATAGGATATTGTATTAACAACCAGATCCTATATGTAGATGGTAACCCAGAAGATACTTTCTTCACTTAAAATGTATTTTTGATATGCTTTCTAATAACAGATATAATAATATAATAATAGTTGTAATAATAGAGAATTTTCATTATGAGTTTGTGGTGGGCCAGTCACAGTGCTAAGTTTATTTATCAAGGTTCACCCATTGAACAGGTGAAGACATTTGATTATTTTAATAGCTGTGAACAATCAGAAGGATTCCACAGTAGAGCAGTAATGTAATTTACTCAATCATTTTCCTTCTGGTGAAGATACCAATTTGTTGCAGTAAATATCCTTGTACAAAAATTGCTACATATTGCCACCATAGTTCGGATAGAAATATTTCCATAAATGTGATAACTAGGTCAATATTTTTTTCATTTTTTTAAATGTCCAAAGAACTTGGATGGAATTTTGAAATGTAAATAAGATAAAGGCATGGCAGCAGAAAACAACATGATGTGCCCATGTTACAATCATGAACTCAGACCCAGTAAAGCTGGTGGAATTATTTGGGGGGTTACTGAAGGCAAGCAAGTGTGGATCTTGATGTCAAATAGAAGAATTTAGATTTGTTGCTCTAGGAAGCAAAAAACCATTTAAAACTATTATTGTAACATTGCAATAACGAGACAAATGATTAAGCAACCTTTCAGAATTGGAAGAAGAAACACCAGCGGTCTGCTGACCTACACATATTTGAGCTTGAGCGTGGTGTTCTTTTCCAGACCATATGGACTCTGGCAGTCTTGTTTCCTCAGGAACTCCTTGAGTAACAGAACTAGAACAACCCACTGTTCAAATGCAAATGCTTTTTCATCAACTCAAAATTGCTCCTTTCATCAAGTTTGAGAAATAGAACAACAGCAAAAACTCTCTAAGGACACAATCAATGACATGCCACAGGCAACTTCCTATTCCCAGACCTTCTTTCTCTGGTCATAGACTGAAGCCAGAGAGGCTGCTGGGGCAATCAGCTTTGAGCCCCTGACTAACAAGCATACACGTTTTCCTGTCTGAATATATCTTTGTTTTCAGCCCTAGCAGATCCTCCTGGAGTGATAATGACATTCTGTATCCCTCCTCAACCAAGAGGTCCAGCTGAGGTGGTCACAGCACAAAGGACAAGCCTCCACGCCTCTGTGGTGCTTGGTATTTCACACAGGCACTTTGATGTATATAACTTCAGTGCTAACATAAAAATTGGCCATCAGAAAAAAATATGGAGTTTGAAGTGGAAGCAAGAAAATCTATCATCTCCACTGTACACAAAAATCTAACCACTCCATCTTTTTCTTTTATACTACCCTGTACATAGTAATATACTCTGTAGATGCATCTTTTGCCCTCTTCTTCAAATATTTTATAGGTGATCTCATCTACTCCCAGGGCATCAATATCACTTTTTTAAATCCTCACCTGAGGATATGTTTACTGATTTGAGAGAGAAACATCGAAGTGAGAGAAACATTGATCAAGTTGTCTCTGGTATGTGCCACAACCAAGGACCAAACCTATAACTTAGTTATGTGCCCAGACTGGGAATTGAACCCAAGACCCTTTAGTGTATAGGATGATGCACCAACCAACTGAGCACACTGGCCAGAGCCAATATCACTTTTGAGTCAAGGACTCCAAAATCTCCAGACGCATTTCTCTTCCGTATTCCAGACCCGTACTTACGATTCTTTATTGGACACCTTCACTGAGTTGCGAGCAGTTTCACCCGGCAGTAAGTAACATTTCATGATAGTTCAGGGCCATTGTCCCTTCCAAAGCACTGGTACCCCATTCTGACCGGTGGCTAAAATTACTTTCCTAGCATGCCTGGTCACAGCATTTCAAACTTTGCATGTCCTGAACTGAATTTCTCAATTATTCTTACTACTCCAAATCTGCTATACAGCTGATATTTCTCGTTCAGTTAATGGCACCACCATCAACTCCACTGCTCAAGCAAAAACTTCAGAGTCATTTCTATTTTCTCCTCATTTAATATCTATATCCAGTGATCATGTCTAGTTGTTCTCTCTCAAGATTTGTATTTATATCCGTGCTCTCCTCCCTACTGCAAAGCACTGTCAGTTCCTTGGTTCACACACTGTCATCCCTCATCTGGCCTAGCTTCCTATCTGGTTTCCTTCATGCCAATGTCTCCACTTTCTTAGGCATTTCCCACCTGGCACCTCAAGCTACTTTATAAGACACAAATCTTACCATGTCATTGGAAATGCCACACAAATGTTTCCTGATTCTATCCATCAGAAACATGTAAGAGTACATGTTAGATAAGGAATAAGACAGAAGAGCAGTTCAGATATTACTTGATTTTTAAAAAATTACATATTATGATCCATTATCTGTGTTAGACACTGTGGATGCCATGGAATAAAAATCTGGCACCTCTCTACTAGAAAAATTAAACATTAAATAAAAAACTGCAGTAGTTAGGGTTAACAGGTATAGGACACCTAGTTAAATTTGAACCAATGAATAACAAATATTTTTTTAGTAAAAGTATGCCCCAAGTGTTGCATTGGACACACACTAAAAAAATGTCTATATTTGAAATTCAAATTTTTATTTGCTAAACCTAGCAATCCTAAATTTAACAAATGATGACATATGCTAAAATAAAGGTATTCTCTACAGAACTGCTGCAAAGAAGAGAGACAAAATCTGTCTGGGAGGCCCGGAAAGTCTTTGGGTAGGAGTTATAGCAGTTAAAATGATTAAGAGGAGTTTATTGAGTGTATAATGTGTATTGAGTATATAATGGGGTAACATTGGTTACTAAAATTATATAGACTTCAGGCGTCCAATTCTATACATCATCTGCACATTGTATTGTATGTTAACTATCCCAATGTACCTAATAGTAAGTTTATATAATGTAATTTTAAATAGCCTTCAAAATTTTTGAAAATTTAACAGTTGGTTTTCAGGATCTGGTATGGGTCATCTCTAAGCATCCCACTGTGCTTGGTATACTTGCAGTCTGCATTGGTGGAGTATGAATGTCTATGTAAAGGAGGGTGAAGATGGGAATGTGGGTGAATAGGAAAGCAGTGGGAGCAATGGAAGGTGATGGGGATCCCTTTATACAACCCCCATCAGCTTATACATTGATAGGCAGAGGAAAGACAATGATGAATATAGATAGACCTGAATGTGTAGGATTCAACTTACAGAGTGCCCTACTTACTCTGTGCAATACAACAAAAGGAGCAATTAGAATCAAAGGAGCAATTTCCATCATTTACTGGAAACCAGTCTGAGCACCACTATTCTCAAAGAAAAAAAGGAGGAAAGAATGCCTTCCTCCTTGGAGAGAAAGTTAACTGAGGTTAATGAAGCAAGGGCTTTGTAAACCAACAACTGCCAGATAAAAATCCAGCAGCATGTACATTTGTTGCTTCTGTATAAGGTAGAAACACACCCTATTTCTTATGGTAAAGCTCCAAAAATAGTTTATCTTTCTTCCCACTCCCCCCCATTCCCTCAAATATTGTTCCCCTTTACATCGCCTTTGTATCTTTCTGGGCATCTTCACAACATACCTCCCATTAACCTTTCTGTACCTCCCTCCAGTTCATTCACAAACTATTAAAGAATTTCAGAATACAGATGTTTCTCAAGCTCAAATATAAACATGTTGCAGAAATCTAATATCAGATTATAATTACAGACTCCTTTCCAATACATTCTGGTTAGAGATGCTTAAAATGATCAATAACTATAATTAATCAACTAAGAAGTAAAATTAAGATATTTTATGAGTTTTGGCATATTGCTAAAAGCATGCAGAAACCTGTGAGCAAGAGAGGCATAATAGAAATGAATAAAGATGAGGAAATTCCAGGAAAGATGGACAATGGATTTTAGGCTTACCTTAATAGACAACAACAAATCAAAATATATTTTTGAATCATAAAGTAATAGGATGAAAATGAAATTTAAGAAAGAAGACCTTAAAAGAATACACAGGACAGTTTGTTAAGTAATTAGCAGCTTCATATCTGTCCTTAAATTTTATACAAGGTGTCAAAAAAGTGTATACACACTTTAACAGCTGATAGCTCAATTGATGTTTTTTTTTTTTCTTTTAAGATTTAACCCATTGGAATTAATAATGGCATCCAAAGTATATATACATTTTTGGGACACCCTGTATATAGTTTACGGCATAAAAATTTTATATGGGTAGTAAACATAAAATTTGTGCAGCAAACATTAAAAGAAAAAAATCAAGTTCATGTCAATAACAACAAAGTCTCTTTTGTTCAGGTTATATAATACTGAACCTTTCCTGTATAACTCAACCTTCAAATTAAATATTTTGTTGAAATTAGAGAGAGAGAGAGGGAGGGCATGAGCATGTTTCATGTGGTTTCATTTTGGCTCCAATCGCGTTTAAGAACCATTGACCAACTTCTACAAAAATTAGGTGGGGGGAAAGAATGAAAATAGAGCTCAGATACTGGCAGCCGATCTAAGACATATACACAAATAAGAGGTGGAAAGTGCATTGTGCTTCAAGTAAGACAGATGTAGCAAAAGTTCAGAGAAAGAAGAAACTTTGGTGGGATTATTGATCAGGCAAATTCTGAAGAAAATTACATGTAATCAGAGATTTGAAAGTGGGGAGGATGAGAAAATTAGACTCTGAAACCAGTAGGGGCAAAGCACCAGATGGAAAAAGGAGAGGAGAGCATCCTCAGTGAGTACGGAAGAATGCAATTTTGTAAAACATATGACTGGGAGGAGGCATTGTGGGAGGTAAGACAGCCTGGCACTGGTCAGTCATTTATTCTCGGGCCTTTAAGCCTGAAGGCCTCTGAGAGGGCAGCTGCTCTGACCAAAGCTGGGTGGGATGTTCAGACTGGTGAATGGCTAGGAGACAAAAAGGCCAATTAGGTTTCCAACTCCAATGAAAAGAGCAAGAGTCTGAAATAAGAATATGGCAGTGAGAATGGAAAGAAGGAACAAATGTGGAGAGGCTTCAGAATTAGAGCTGACGGAACACAATGACATCACATGCAGGGAGCACAAGGAAGGAAGAGGCTGAAATGACTCAAAGGTTTCCCAGCTGGATGACGGGGAGAACGGAAGTGGCAGGAATAGAAAAGAGAAGGTGGAGAAGGAAGTGTGTGCGTGACTGTGCCTGTGTTGGTGGAGTGTGATGTGGAAGAAGACGCAGAGCTAACTTCTGACTTATTTGGGACCAAACAACATGTACCCAGGTGCCCTTATGTAGCAGGTACTGAGCTGGCTGCTGTGGACAGTACAGTGTTAAATGAGATCTGCTTCATTAGCAAAAATTAAATGCTCACTAATCATAATTGCAAGAACCCTAAATTTTATATTTTCATTAATTCTCATTCCCTCTCTCTCTCCCCCAAAGTCACTTTTTCCAAGCCTGGACTCTTCCCATAAATATGGCCTGAGCTGTCATAGTACATGACACTGAAGAGGACAAAGCACGACTTCTTAGCACTTGTGAGGCTTCAAAGGATAATAATGACATCAACTTCGCTCTGGCATTGTATGGAAAGAGAAAGTTAGAAAAATTAAAGATACAAGTGAAGGAGACTTTCCTCCTCCTCCTTGACTCTCCATATCTCTATGTCTCTACTGTTTACCAGCAGCACCATTTTACAGTTCACCATTCACAATAAAGGGGATAATAGAATCCATCTTGGAACCACTTGTCAGTTGGTACTCATATTCAAATCAAAGCAGAGAGCAAATCAAAAGAAGACAATTTATATCAAGGTCCAATGGTGTAGCATAGTATTACATATTACAGCAGACTAATGCCTTTCATAAAATACAGCCTCTACCTTCCATAAGTGAATATTGCAGGTGGGCAAAGGGGAGTTTTTAAAGAGATTTTTTTAATTAATGAAGTATTTTTCAAAGTAACCAAAGAAAATATGTCCCAAGGGCAGCACACAATTTATTGACAAATACCTAGTATACTTTTAAAGTGTTGCAGGAGTTCGTCTTTAAATGAATATCAACCTCCCTTTCTGCAACCAAAACACGTAAGAGCCTGCTTATCGAATCTAATAAAAGAGTAATATGCAAATTAACCATCACTCCAAGACACCCACCAGCCAAGCCACGTCCACCATCCAAGCCATGCCCAAGCCAATCAGAGCAACTGTATGCAAATTAACCCAGGCAAGATGGCAGCCGGCAGCCACGGAGCTGGAACAAGCAGGAGGCTTGCCCTGGCGATGAAGGAAGCTAAGGTTCCTGTCTGCCTAGGCTGGCTGTGGCAACAAAGTTTCCACAACAAAGTTTCAATTATAGAAGATAAATAAACCCCAGAGACCTGCTTCCAGCCTTGGGCTCAAGGAAGCGCTGGGAGCTTGGGTTGTCAGGGGCAACCCGACCAGGACTCCAGCTAAAGCAACAAAGTTTCAACTTTAGAAGTTAAATAAATTCCAGATACCAGTTTCCAGACTCGCAGCAAACAGCCATCAGCCCCTCACCCAGGCTGGCCAGGAACCACAAGGGACCCAAACCCTGAAAGGTAGTGGCCAGCCTGAAAACAGCCCTCAGCCCCTTGCCCAGGCTGGCCACACCCCCATAGGGTGAGGGTCCCCACTAGGGGGGCTTGGTCAGCCTGAAAACAGCCATCAGCCCCTCACCCAGGCTGGCCAGGCATGCCAGCAGGTGGGCATCCCCCGAGGGGTCCCAAACTGCAAGAAGGCACAGGCCGGGCTAAGGAACCCCCCCACCCCGAGTGCACAATTTTTTGTGCACCGGGCCCCTAGTTTCATATATAAGAAAATTACATCCAAGAAGTCACTGACAGCAATTTTGTACACTCTTCTGGTTACATAAAACTTTACATCCTTCATGAATTTGTTACAACTTAGGGTGAATACCATGAAAAGCATGATTTCACTATTCACTGATTACATATTATGCCTACCATACTCCGAACTAGATGAATTCTTTGAATCTAGAACCCTAAGCCCCTCTTGTCTTCCAACCCTTCTAGAGTGTAGCCCCAGATTCAGCAATAACCTAATGTCAACGGACCCTTACGTAGATTGCTGAAGTGGATTACCAGGAGTGACTGCTTCTGAGGAGGTCAGGAGCACAGGCTGCCAGGCTTCGATACTGGCTTCATTATTGGTGGGTGTATGTGCACAAGCAAGTAATTTATATCTTTGTGCCTCAGTTTCCTTCTTTGTAAAATGAAGACAATAACGGTATTTTATAAAGTCTTGTGACGGTTAAGTGTACATAAGGTGCCTAAAACAAAATAGAATTGCACTTATGTCGTTACCACAGTTAATAAGAAAACTGCAAAGAGCCAAAACTGGACACTTTTCTGGGGCTACCTTCTGTCTAACGGAAGTTGATGAGAGAGTGGAAATTCAGGTGTGTTCTTTTCCTTTTTGATGCTCCAACATGAAATAGTGCTTTACATTGTGCCAGAGTCGTCTTTCCTGTGGATCTCCCTAAAGCATCAGAAAAGAAGTGCACATTTTAGGGAATGTAATTCCCTACAGCTGCATGCCTTTTCCACTTCTTTATATTTTCATTAAGTTGCCTAAGGTGACTTGAGGTTCAAATTCTTGGATATTTTCTTTGAGTCCTTCCTCTTTTTTGTTCCTGTCTTTGCTACATTCACTTTGCTAAAGTCACTAAAGCCTGCTGCTTTCTCCTTCCAGATGCCTCTCTCATCCATTTCTTCTGTAACCACTATCATTATTCTTACTATTATTAACTATGTCTGGTCTATTTTTAGTCCCTACTAATTGGTCTCTTTCTCTCCAGGAATGCCCCATTATCATCCATTATGCGAATTTCTGAAAAATTTATCATCCTGAAACATTCCTTTCAACTGGGTAGCTCCATGTTCAGACACTTTCATGTCTTTCTTCAGGGTAAAACCAGTTTCCTGACCCTAGATTTATGAACTGGTCCCAACCTTCCTTTATCGATATATATAAAAAGCCCGTGGCCTTAACACTGTAACGACAAAAGCCCGATCACCAGGAGGCTGGATGCGAGGTGAGGCATGTGCAGGTGGGCAGGGACTTGACTCTGGGTCCCAGGTCCCGCCCACATGGTGGGAGTCAGTCTGGGTCCCACCGGTGCGGTCGGTCTGGGTCTTGTGCAATTTTGCACGCTGGGCCCTAGTAGGTTTATATTCCTCAACTCTTTTGTCAAAAATGCTTCTCGAACCAGATTATGTAGTCAATGCCCCCTTTGCCTGATTGCTTCATTCTCACTCTGAACTTTCTTAACTGTCATTTTCTTAGACAGGAATGCCCTAATCTGTCCTATCTAATTACAACTCTTTCTTGAAGAAAAAGCTAAAGTTCTTTTCCTTCTGTAGCTTTTCCTGACTCTAGGCCACTTCAGCCACGTTATTAATATACTTAACTGCCCCCACCACCGCTTGGAGGAAGTTTTACATACATTTTTTAAAGTAATTCACTTCACTTTTTTTAAATATATTGTATTGATTTTTTACAGAGAGGAAGGGAGAGGGATAGAGAGTTAGAAACATCGATGAGAGAGAAACATCGATCAGCAGCCTCCTGCACACTCCACACTGGGGATGTGCCCGCAACCAAGGTACATGCCCTCGACCGGAATTGAACCTGGGACCCTTCAGTCCGCAGGCCAACGCTCTATCCACAGAGCCAAACTGGTTAGGACTTCACTTCACTTTTATCATTTACTTGTAAGGTATCTTTTTTACCTACATAGCCATCAATGTATCCATTCTACCCACCCATCCATTCATCCACTCTTCCATCTATCCATCCACCCACCTCTCATCTTCCACAATTGAAGTATAAATTACTGAGGGCAGATCCTATACCTAACATTATTGGGGGCAGGAGAGAGAGCTTCCTACCCTTACCCTCTAATTTAGTATAGTATTTGGAAAATAGCTAATGCTCAGTAAACATTTTTTAAAGAATTACAGAAAATATCAGGTAGTATATAATTCTTAATACAAATATGATAAAATGCCAAGTATCACTGGCTCTAACAAGTTTTGCTGACATTCAATTTTGAGTTGTATTTCTCCATTCCTTCCTGGCAATCTCTAAGTTCTTTCACAGCCTTACACCCATAGCTTTGTTGTACTTATTTGTTTATTTATCTGTCAGCTTAACTAAGCTCTATCCTCTTGTTTTCTGTCTCTAACATTTGTTGAATAAATGAGTAAAAATGAGTGAGTAAATCTCAAAATATGTGCTGTGTATATGGGTCACATGAAAATAATGGAAATCTTATTTAATATTACCCAGAGTTAAATAAAACTGAAAAGGTCTGTTTCAGTATGTCTTGTTCTGAAACTGTACCACCAATGACCTCAGTTATATATTACTAGTGATGCTACCCAAAATCATTACAGATATTAGACATGGTCAGAAGGTTTAATATCTGTTACATGCATTATAGATGAGTGCATTCACTTACCCACCAAAACCATTTTTTTATAAATAAACATTAATTCATTGCAGAGACTGCCCAAGGTCCTGGGCATGATCTTTTATTTTAATACCTTCCTTCTAATACCAGTGCAGAAGTACAGATTCTCCTTTGGCTATAAGCTTCCTGTTTTTTTGGGTAACAACTATCCATTTTCTTGGCACAGGCAGACCGTTCTCATTCTGTACAAAAGACTGCAGAAAGCAGAGGAAATAGCAGTGATTCACGGAGTAACCAGGCTGGGCCCCAAGGCACCGCAACTTTCTAATAATATTGCCTATATTTATTTCCCGTTGCATCCTGTCTACATGAATTTTGGAAGAGAAGTCCATTTCAGTGATACTGAAATCAGTTATGATTTATGAAATTGTCATTCACTCCACTTAATCTTCATTTTTACTGAGCATCTCAGTGGGACATACCAGTGGTTCTAGATTAAGAGAGAATGTCAAGATAACTTGGGGAAATTTTCCACATATACATTTCTTGGCCTCCCTACTCAAGTACAGTATGGAACATTTGATATATGAAGGGGTTGTGTATGATGGGGTGTATCATTTTTTTAAAGTGACTCATGCCTTTCTATACCACTTCTTTCAATAAGAAACAGTAACAGTCCTGGCCTGTTTGGCTTGGTGGTTAGAGCATTGACCTGCACAACGAAGGGTCTCAGGTTCAATTCCCGGTCAAGTGCACATACCAGTACTTGGGTTGTGGGTTCACTTCCGGCGTATGTAGGAGGCAACCAATCTCTCTCTCTCTCTTTGGTAGTCCATTTGTTTGTTTTGGATGTGACAGCTCCTGACGCTCACGCGCACTCGCTCCCTCTCTCTCTCTCTCCCCTCCCCTCATCCCTCCCTTCTACTCTCTCTCTCTGAAAAGTAATGGGAAAAATATCCTTGGGTAAGGTTTACAACAACAACAAAAACTGATAAGAAAAGATGCAGCTATAAGTTTTGACTGAATTAGACTTTTTTTTTAATTGTCCCAATATGTGCATATTGTAAGAGTTTAGTAAATATTTTTTAAATAGGTGAAATAATGAATAATGTAGAGGTTATTCATTGTTACTTTAGTAGCATATATGAATATTTTATTGTACCTATGCACAACTTTTTTATGTACTTTCCGCCCTTTCATCCCTGAAAACTCCCAATGAAATAACTTGAAATAATATTGTTCCTATTTTCCACATGTTGAAATTAAGACTTAAATAAGTAAAATATCTGGGCCAATGTCACCCAGCAAGTGAGTTCCAGAGCATGGAATAAAAATATACAGTTCAACCTTAAAGCTAGGATTTACTCATTACTCCCTGAGGAATTGCAAACCTCTTGATAATAGTATAAATTATCTGCATATTTTGAATCCATCCTGTACTGTGAATCTAGATACCTGATTTCCAGAATTAGATATGCCCCTTTCCTGTTGGGTGACCATGGGGCAACTCACTACCAGGGTTCATGTCTTGTCTGCCATATACAGGCCAAGGGCTCACATCATCAAAGTTTAGCTGTTACCCACATCACGTGGCCTGAGGTAGAGCTGCTATTAAATAAACTCAATAGAAAGTCTGCTGGGCTTGTAAAATAGTTTTCTCAGGATATCTTTTTAAAAATAAGACTTTGTTCCTATGTGTAAATATTATTTATCTTAAGACTGGCCCATAGAAGCTGAAATAATGGAGATCCATTGAGCTGACTGCTTATGGCTGATCCCAGGCTTAACATAAAAGTGACTTTAGCCTTCCATATAGAATCAACAAGATCAAATCAAATAGGAGTCAAGTCATAAACTCTTCACAGGAAGGGAGAAAAACTGCATTTGGCTAAGGCATCTTCTATTCACAAGAACAAAAGACACAGACAGTACACGAGGGACAAGGTCCTCAATGGCAGAATTATCAGCATAGGAGCTGCTCAGAGTATTATTAACAGAGGATCTAAGTTAGTCAACAAGGGATACTTGTGAAAGCGATTAATAACTATGTCAAGTTCCACAAGACACAGCTGTTAGATATAAAAGTACTACAGCTCTACTCTAACAGACCTACACTCTTTTAGCACCCATGAGTTAAAGAAGGAACTTTCTCTCCTGAGCCTCAGACAGAGAAAAACACAGTATTATCTTAAAATAGTTACAGAGGAAATAGGGGCTTTGTTAAACCTGTGAAATGGCATTGAATGAACTGTGTAAAACAGCAAATCATATAAAGAAAGAAGACTTATAAAAGCCACACAGGTTTTTTTAATTCTGTCACTTCCTAATTATAACCATAAACTGGAAATGTCAGCATTCTTAGTGTTATCTATTTTTAAGTTACTGGCTGTACCTACTCAATTCTAAAAGATAAAAACAAATATCTATACTTGGATCTTCTATTTTTCTAATATACCTGTTCAACAGGACCCCTACCACAGGTGGTAATAAATGTCAAAACCAGAGGTTGTGACATTGAACAACACCTCTTATCATTGGATGAAAAAAAATGTTCGCCTTAACCAAAAAGTAAAACTCATCACAATTTTGAAATAAACATGAGCCTAAAATAGTACAGAAGAGTCTGCATGTCTCTGAATAGTATATTCATTCATAATAAAATATATAGCTAAAAGAGCCTTTGTATATGAAAACATGTTCACTTTCTTCTTGTTGAATTTTACTCAGTAAATGAGATATCTTTCAAAACGGAGCAATATTTTTGTCTAGTCTATATTTTTAAATATTTACTTCCTCTAGTGTATATAAACACCTACAAAATTGTTAAATTTTCTACATCAACAGGATATCAGAGTTAAAAAAAATCACAAAAATTATTTAAATTGGCAAATTCTAATGTTTTGTTTTTACTCAATTTTACATACTTTTCACAATTTTTTCTTTTATATTTAGAGTTTTATATAATGTTATCTAAAGTAATAAAATTGAGATTTCTAAAATTTTCACTTATATATGCCACTGAAGATACATTTGTGTACAGAAATTGCTTAAGACTTTATGAGAAAAGTACAGGCCTGGTGCATAAAATTCATGCATAAAGCAGGGGGGTGTCCCTCAGCCCAGCCTGCACCCTCTCCAATCTAGGACCCATCAAGGGATGTCCAACTGCCTATGTAGGCCCGATCCCACCCACCGGGATTGGGCCTAAATGGGCAGTCTGACATCCCTCTCACAATCCAGGACTGCTGGCTCCCAACCGCTCGCCTGCCTGCCTGCCCACCCGCCCCTAACTGCTTCTGCCTGCCAGCCTGATCACCCCCTAATCACCCCCTTGTCAGCCTGATCGATGCCTAACTGCTCCCCTGCCAGCCGATTGCCCCTAACTGCCTCTCCTGCTGGCCTAATTGCCCAAACTGCCCTCCCCTGCGGGCCATCTTGTGGCAGCCATCTTGTGACCACATGGGGGTGTCCATCTTTGACCACATGGGGGAAGCCATCTTGTGTTGGAGCAATGGTCAATTGGCATATTGCCTCTTTATTACATAGGATAGGCACTTACATATTATGTATTCAATGACCACAAGACCTATTAAGCATATTAGAGATTTTCACACATGACTTAATGAAGTCTCCACTCTTCATTATGCTCTAGAAGTTCCTCTTCTCTTTCATTGTTTCCACTTGCTCCATCTACCTGCTCCATCCTTATTGCCACCAGCAGAGTCCAAAACACCATAATATTTTGCCTAAACCATTTGCCACATATTGCATTACAATCCCCTCTTCATTGAATGCTTCAAGGGTTTCTCAATAGTCTTACATAACATCCAAAGATCAGAAAGGCTTTTAAGATGGAATCCTTGATTACTGCGTCAGTCTCATCCATGGTTCTCCTCCTCCTCACTTTTCTCTGACTTTTAGTTCCCCAAACATGCTACATTGATTTTCATATAAAGGCAACCGCACACACCATCCTCTCTGCCTGGTGTCCCCTTCCGATGGCTCTTCACAAGGCAGAGTTCTCATTTTTCATGTCTCTCGTCTCAGAGCCTTATTTGAGCATGTTTATAATTAGCTTCCCCCGAGCAGTTTATCACTGCACCCAGTTTAGGCCCTTGTTGAAAACAGTTTTAGCATCTATATTTGTTTGTTGTTTACATCATCTTCTCCCATGCCCTAAGTTCTACCAGGAGAAGGACTCTGCTTTATCATCACACCCAGTGCCTATCACTGGGCTCTGCGCACAGTACAATAGCCCTCCTCATCCATGAGGAATACGTTCCAATACTCCTAGTGGATGCCAGAACCCTGAAGAGTACTGAACTCTAATAAACTTCTTTAACTCTGGGGAAATGTGGTAGCAGCTTCTTCATCAGCAGATACAACCTCTCTGGTCATTTTTATATTTTCAATCCAAACCTGTGTATGAGTCTATCTAACCATCCCTTCCTTGTGAATGGCTTGGTATCATTCATTTCAGTGGATCCCTTGTTGAAGTCTTCATGTAGGTTCCATGCTCTCTGGGGCAGCACAGTGCTGTCAATCAGAACATGTTTTCTGCTCATGTCTTCCACTCACAAATGTAATGCCTTTTCTACCTAACTAAGCACTTACCGTGAACTGTGTTCATAACTTTTCTATTTAAAGAGTGACAGCAAAACTAGGAAGAATTTCTTTCTCCTTCGCAATTTTGTGAATAAAAGATTTGTTCTTACCATAAATCCTAGCAATCTCAGTATAGATTTTTTTTTCTTTCCTCATTAAGCCAAAAACTTGAACTTTTCACGTAAAGGAAGTACTTTATGCCTTTTCTTTGCTGTGTCCAAATTGCCAGCATCACTATTCTTGCACATTGGGGACATTATTAAGTAAAAGAAGGGTTACTTGAACACAAGCACTGTGATACTGTGATAGTCAACCTGATAACTGAGACAGCTACTAAGGGACTAATGGGCGGGTAGCACATCCAACTTGGATACACTGGACAAAGGGGTGATTCACGTCCAGCCTTGACAGAGTGGGACAGAGTGAGATTTTTTTCAGGCTATTCAGTTTTAAACAGCATGTAGTTAAAAGCTTACTTTTGGGAATATCCATTCAATATTTTTGGACTGTGGTTGACAGCAGGTAAATGAAACCTAGGAAAGTGCAACCACAGATAAGGGGAACTATGGTACAGACTGAACAAACGTTTGTTGAAGGGAGAATGAACAGCCTGACTCTGCAGAGCAAGCAGTGCACTGCATCCCCTACTGTACACTCTTTTACTTGCTGAAGTAGTTCACTTCCCCTCTCCTCAATGCTACCTCCTCATCCAAAACTGATTTGACAGGTTTCCACTAAAGGATAGACCACACCTGCACTAACATCAGAATTCAGGAGAATTAGGACAAGACTGAATATAAATCTGTGGAGCTTCAGGAGTAGAGAACAACATATGGCCCAGGATGGGCAGAAGGGCGAGATCAAGAAAAGAAAAAAGCAGATGGACTGCAGCACTCACAGAGCCTCTGCCAGGCTTGTGAGAGGAATAACTGAATTCATGAAGGGGGTATGCCTGAGATAGTGACAGTTGCACAATTTTCTATTTTATCCATGAAACTTCTTCCATCCACTAATACTGTAAGACATCTTGAAAATCACTTCTGGTATGCAGAGCTTAAAGATTTAGTGAAATAGTGACAAGGGTTTCTGTCCAACTGTTTACAATTTCAAAAAATATTTTTGCCTGGCCGGTGTGATTCAGTGGTTGAGTGTCAACCTATGAACCAGGAGGTCAGCGTTTGATTCCCAGTTAGGGCACATGCCCAGTTTGTGGGCTCTGTACCTAGTAGAGGGTGTACAGGCAGTAGCCAATCAATGATTCTCTCTCATCATTGATGTTTCTAACTCTCTCTTCTTATCCCTTCCTCTCTGAAATCAATAAAAATATACTGACTGGGATGAGGTGAGGGGTTGGGATATATCTGTAATACTATCAACAATAAAAAATATATTAAATATATATACACATATAATATATTAAAAGATTTCAATTTTACTACTATAAGATATAATTTTGATGTTAAATATGTAATTTTAAATGAGAAACCATAGCTTCAAGTATAAAGATATATGTGTATTTCCCATACTGCTGTGGGAAAAGGAAAGATAATAATATAGATTTTCTCAGTTATATTTCTGGTTCTCAAGGTTGACTGTTTTAAAATTAGCTTAATAAGCTACCACTTTTACATGATTAAATTCATTCTTCTCCAATACATATTGGTCATGAGAAGTCCCTGTATCATATAATTAAATTTGTACAAAAATTGATGCCCCTGAAAAAGGCCACACCCTTGAATCCTATGCCTACGGAGAGAAAAATGTGGATGCAGCCTCCCTGTCAATTCAAGGCTGACTCATCTGAGGCTGTGAAGAAGGGCAGAGTATGTCAAAAGCTTCAACACAGATGATATTCAATGATCCAATCCGGGATGTGAATTACCATGGCACAGAAAGATCATTTCTAGAAAAGAGGAAAACAGAGGGGATAGGAACAGAACGGCAAAATAAAATCCCGAGACTAAATAATTTGATTTTTTACTTATAATCATTTTTTGCTAAATAAATAAGTGATCAGTAATTAAAAGACATATAAACATCTGAATAACAAAAGAAGAATAAGTAAACATAAATACCGTATCAAAATCAGTTTGCCAATTTTTCTAAAGGTAATCAGAGAAACCCAAACCACAGAATCTTACCAGTATAACTTGTGTCTACAAGATCTTTTATTTTATTATTTTTTTTGTTATTTATGAATGATTATGAGGTTTCTTTTTTTTAATTCTTTAATGTTGAAAGTATTAGATATATCTCCTTTTTCCTTCACTGACCTCTCCCAGCCTGGTCCCAGCACAGGCCCTCACCCCCCTACTGTCCATATCCATTGGTTATACTCATATGCATGCATACAAGTGTTTTGATTGATCTTTTACTTCCCTCCACCTCTCCTGCCTTCCCCCTGAGGTTTGATGGTCTGTTCAATGTGTCTATGTCTCTAGATCTATCTTTGTCCATCAGTTTATGTTGTTCATTGTATTCCACCAATGAGTGAGATCATGTGACACTTATCTTTCTCTGACTGGCTCATTTAGCTTAGCATAATGCTCTCCAGATCCAGATACCTTTTTTCTGATTGTCTCTTCACAATGACCCCAAGATATCAGGTTATACTGACAATTTTTATATAATAAAATTGGTCATACTTGCAAATGCAAAGCAACACACACACAGTTTATTATTTAGGAATTAGAAACAAAAGGTGTCAATAACCCCAAATCATGAATGTTTTAAGAGTTATACCAAACTCACTTTGAATACAAGTTTTTCTGAAACTTATATTCAGAAAGATGTAATAATTTCATATGATGCATTCACCTACACATACATACACATTCACATAGAACTGTTATAAATGTTCAAACAAGACAGACTGTAAATAATCAAGAAACATCCCACAGCTGAGCCAGTGTTGCTCAGTGATTGAACATTGACCTATGAACCAGGAGGTCACAGTTCGATTCCTGGTTGTGGCACAAGCCCAGGTTCTGGGCTCAATCCTTGGTGGGGGGCTATGCAGAAGGCAGCTGATCAATGATTCTTTCTCATAATTGATATTTCTGTCTCACTCTCCCTGCCTCTCAGAAATTAAAAAAAAGTTCCACAAAAGGAAGTTAGTGGGTCTACTGATAAATTTTACCAACTATTTGAAGAAAAAATTATAGTAACATTTCAAACTCTTCTTACATAGAATACTAGGGACTACTTCCAACTTTATTCTATGAGGTCAGTACTACTCTGATACTAAAATCAAAAATATCATAGCAAAACAATAGACCAATATCTCTTATTAACATATACACAAAAATCATCAAAAATACTAGTAATAGATAAAATGGATAGCAAGTAGGATATATCCCAGATATGCAAGGTTGTTCCAAGGTATGAAAATCAAAGTACTATACCATATTAATAGACTAAAGGACAAAAAACACCCTATTATCTCAATAGATTCAGAAATAGCATTTAAGAAAATTCAATACTTTTTCATGCTATGAATACACAACTATAAGTAGAAGGAAACTTCCTAAACCTAACAAAGTACATCTGCTAAAACCCCACAACTGATATCATATTTAATAAGGAAAGACTGAGAACTTTCCCTCTACAATCAAGAGCAAGACACATATATGTGCTCTCACTAATTTTTGACAACTGGATATCCGCATGCAAAAAAACAAAACTGAACCCCTATCTCACACCATACACAAAAAGTACCACAACATGAATCAAAGACCAACATGTGAGATCTAGAACTATAGAACCCTGCCCTGACCAGTTTTTCTCAGTGGTTAGAGCGTCGGCCTGCGGACTGAAAGGTCCCGGGTTCGATTCCGGTCAAGGGCATGTACCTTGGTTGTGGGCACATCCCCAGTGTGAGGTGTGCAGAAGGCAGCTGATCGATGTTTCTCTCTCATTGATGTTTCTAGCTCTCTGTCCCTCTCCCTCTCTGTAAAAAATCAATAAAATATATTTTAAAAAAACAACAACTATAGAACCCTTAGAAGAAAACCTAGGGGTAAATCTGTAAGACCTTGGATTTGACAATAATTTCTCAGATATGACACCAAAACAGAAGTAACCAAAGGAAAAATAAGTCAATTGAACTTCATCAAAATTAAAAACTTGTGCTTTAAGGTACTATCAAGAAAATAAATGGGAAAAAATATTTGCAAATCATTTATCTGACAAGAATAGTATTCATTATATACAAATAATTCTTACAACTCAACAATAAAATAACAAATAACCCAATTAAAAATGAATAAAAGATTTTGACCAATACTTCTCTAAAGGAGTAATGCAAATAGCCAATGATCACATGAAAAGATGCTCAACATCATTATTCAGTAAGGGCATTCAAATCAAAACTACAATAAGATAACCATTCATACACTTCATAACCACAATGATGGCTATAACAAAAAAGACCAACAATAACAAGTGTTGTTAAGGATGCAGAGAAATTTGTATTCTCTTACACTGCTGATAGGAATATTAAATGGTACAGTGGCTTTGAATTACAGCTTGACGGGTCCTAAAATATATAAACATATGACCCAGTGGTCATAGTTACCATATAACCCCAGAATTCTATTCCTAGATTTATACTCAAGAGAATAAGAATATGAGTATACATCCTCTCAAACACTTGTACATAGATGTTAAAAGCAGATTATACATCTTATCTAATAAAAGAGTAATATTGAAATTGACTGTTTCTACAGGATGCCTAAGCCATGCCCACAAGCCAATCAGAGTAGCTGTATGAAAATTAAGCCAGCCAAGATGGAGGCCATCAGTCATGGAGCTAGAGTAAACAGGCGGTTTCCATTACACCAGGAATAAACTGTCTGCTTAGGCTGGCTGGGCCTCTCTCTGATCATGGCAACATAGTTGCAATTATAGAAGACACAGAGCTGAACCAAACAGGAGGCTCCCATTGCACCAGCAATGAAGGAAACTGCCTGCCTAGGCCGGCTGGGCCTCTCTCTGCTCACAGCAACATTCTTTCAATTATAGAAGCCACAGAACTGAAGCCAACAGGAGGCTTCATTACCTGCCTAGGATTTGGCTTAAAGCAACAGTTTCAATTATAGAAGATAAATAAAAATAAACTCCAGAAACCTGCTTCCAGCCAGCCTTACTGGAACATTGGGTCAATGGAGCTGTGGGCAGCCTGAAAACCTGAAAACGGCCCAGGCACCCCAGTAAGGACCCAAAACCTAAAGGGACTGTGGGCAGCCTGAAAATGGCCCTCACCCCTCACCCAGGCTGGCCACACCCCAATGGGGTGAGGGTTCCCACTGGGGGGCTTGGCCAGCCTGCAAACAGCCATCAGCCCCTCATCCAGGCTGGCCAGGCACACCAGCAGGTGGACATCCCCTGATGGGTCCCAGACTGCAAGAGGGCACAGGCCAGGCTGAGGGACACCCTGAGTGCACAAATATTTGTGCACCGGGCCCCTAGTAACAGTATAAAACTGGAAAACAGACCAAATGTCCATTAACTGATGAGTGGCTAAACAAAAGACTGGCATATACATACAATGGAATATTATTTGACAATAAAAGGTAGAAGATACTGATTCATTCTATAACAGATGAATATTAAAAATATTATTCTAAATGATAAAATCACTTCTTGGTCTTTTGTCTAAGGTCAGATGAATTCTAAGTTATAAAAATCAAATATTGTCCTAGTTGCTTTGGCTCAGAGGATAGAGTGTCAGCCTGTGGACCCAAGGTTCCAGGATTTGATCCCAGTCAAGGTCACATACCTTGGTTGCAGGCTGGCCCTGGTCAGGTCATGAGCAGGAGACAACCAATTGATCAGTTTCCCTCACATTGCTATTTCTTTCTGTCTTTCCCTCTCTCTACCACTCTCTTTGACAATCAATGAAAAAATATCCTATGGTGAGGATTAAAAACAACAACAAAAAAAAATCAAGCAAAACAACAACAAAAAACAGACATAAATAGTCACATATTATGAGATTCTATTTATATTAAATGTTCAGAATAGGAAAATCTATAGAGACAGAAAGTAGATTAGTAGTTGCTAAGAATTGGGTTTTGAGGGATAGATAGTGGAATGAGTGCAAAATGCATTTTAAGTTCCTTTAGAGAGTGATCAAAATGTTCTGAAATTTACAGAGATGATGGTTGCACAATTTTGTGAAAAACACTAAATTGTACACTTCATAAAGGTGAGTTGTATGTATAGTATGTGAATGATATCTTAATTTTAAATATATGTTTTTACTGATTTTTTTATAGAGAGAGGAAGGGAGAAGGAAAGATAGAAACATCCACGAGAAACATTAACATGGATTGGCTACCTCCTGCATGACTCCTTCTGGGGATTGAGCCTATGTTCCCTGACTGGGAATGGACCCAGTGACCTCTTGGTGCATGGGTCAATGCTCAACCACTGGACAATCCTGGCCAGGCTATATCTTAACTTTAAAAAGCAGGCCATCACCAACAAAAAACAAAGCAAAACAAAAAAGACTGAACTGAACTCTGATTTACGTATCTTTCTGGATTCAATTTCTAACTATAGGCCTGGTGCATGGATTCATGCACCGGTGGGGTCCCTTGGCATAGCCTGTGGGGATCAGGCTGAAACTGGCAGTCTAATGCTGCCTGTTGCTCCTGCCTACCACTCCTGCTCATCCCGGCCCCACTGCGCCTACTGTTGCCACTGCTCTTTATGCTCACTGCCACTCCGTTGCAGTCTCCATGAACCTGCATCTTGCACCCGTGAGTCAGCTAAGCAGCACTCCCACTGTGAGAGTGCACTGACCACCAATGGGCAGTTGATCAACAGGAGCCAGATGCCAGGCTCATGGCTGGTGAGCGAGGCTGCAGCGGTGTGAGCCTCTTCTGCCTCCGCAGCAGCACCCCAGCACCAGGGAACAGTGGCAGCAGGTGCAGCAGGGCCAGGATGAGCAGGAGCAGTGCGGCACCTGGCTGGGGCTGGGGCTCCTCCCCGGGCTGCTTCCTACTTCTTGCACAACTACATCCCTTGGGGAATGTCAGACTGCCAGTTTCGGCCCAATCGCCTGCAGGGATGGGGCCAAAACTGGCAGGCTGACATCCCCCAAGAGATCCCGGATTGCAAGAAGGTACAGGCCAGGCTGAGGGACCCCACTGGTACACGAATCCATGCACCGGGCCTCTAGTATATAGGTAATGTCACCTTCCACAGTAATATATACATTAATTATAAAAGAATAGTTTTTCCTTGGTTATATATTCTTTTTCTGGGATTTTACTTTCACATGCCAACTTTACCAGTTCTATGTCACCAACCATTCCAGTTTTCCACAACTAGACAGGTTCCCAGGACATGGGACTGTCAGTCCTAAAACACAGAAAGTTCAGGAAAACTGGGACACGTTTGTTCTTGCATAATCTTGCATAATTTACTTAATTCCTCTGCTCTTTGTTAAAGTAATGGTGGGACCCTCTATACTGCCTTTTACATTATTTCCTTTAACTCTCTACATTTTCCTGTGTTATTTCATTTGTCTTAATGGTTTTTATTGCTCACAAGTAAAGTAAATTGCTCACAAATTAGTGTATCTCATCTAAGTGTGCCCTGAGATTAAAATATGAATATTCAACTATCTTCTGGATATTTTGATTGGCCGCTAATACATAAGTCTAATGCTAAATCAGAACTTGTTCATTTTTTTAATTGGGTGACACTGGTTAACAAAATTATACAGGTTTCAGGTGCGTAATTCTACAACACATTATATGTATACTCTATTGTGCATTCACCACCCCAAGTCGAGTCTCCTTCCATCACCATTTATCACCCCTATACCATCCTCCATCTCCCTCCATCCTCCCACCCCCAACAATCACCACACTGTTATCTATGTCCATGAGTTTTTTCCTTCTTTTTTTCTTTTTAGCTCAATCCCTTCACTCCCATCTGCACCCCACTCCACTATCAGCCTGCTTTCTATCTATAAGTCTGCCTGTATTTTGCTTTTTAGTTCATTAGATTCCACATATGAGTAAAATCATACGGTATTTGTCTTTCTCTGACTGGCTTATATCACTTAGCATAATGTTAGTACATAAATTAATTATCTTTCAATTTTATCACATCAACTTAATCTCTTGAGCTAAAGTGAGTTATTTCTTCTCCTCTTTGCTTTATTGACACATCTAATGAACCACTGTACTCTAATTATACTACCTGCGAAACTTTCTCAACTCCACCCTACCTACTGCCTCTCCTACTTATTCCCACGAACATCCGTGACTGATGAGTAGACAAGTGTTTCTCAAGCTTTAAATAAAGTCCATGTGACTTTGAAAACTACAAAAAAAAAAAAACCCACAGAAAAAACCATCATGTTATGTCAAATTTCAAAATACAGTATTAAAAGTAAAGTCATGTGTTACTCATTTCTCCCAATTCCACAGAATCCTATTCTTCAAAGATTCTGATGCAGTACTTCAACTTCCAGTCTCCTTTCTTCCTCTCTCTCTTTCACACACTCCACCTACACTCACCCCCAAACACACATGGACTCCCATCCCACACACAACCACACACACATGCAGGCACACACACTCATATGCTCCAGCCTTGAATGCACACTTTAAATTACACCAGCACAACCTGATATTTTGGGCCTCAGGGCAACTGTTTTCTCCTTCTGGAACCTTGTACCCCAAAACCTGCCTACTTCCTGAACTATTCATCCTTAAAATTACATATTAATTATTGAAGGGTTTAGGAATACTTCCCTGACCACACCAACCTCAAATAGAATAAACCGTTTTCTCTTTTTTTAACATACTTCTATGGTTGCACTTATCATATAGTATTATAATTATTTGGTTACATAACTGTTGCCCTCAATTTAGAGGGAATTCTTAGGATGGGAATTCTATCTTATTTATCTATGCATAGTATACCTGAGGAATACCAGGTATAAGACTCAATTTGTTCAACTCCACTAATATTTTTTATATATTTATTACTTTAAGTGATGATAATGTATGCAGCATGTTTAAAATATGACTGAATGACATTTTAATAATAATTAAAAATAATATTTGGATGTATTAAATACAGTCATCAAAAAATATAAATTATATTGACATGTTTATCCACCAGTCTAGACTTGCAAATAGAATGCACCAAGTAACACAAGTATAGTCCCCCTACTTCCTGTCTACCTACCACTCTCTCTCTGTCCCTACTCAGTCAATTGTTTTTGATAAGGCATGTGCAATCTCAGTCTACTTTTCCTAACTTATCATTTCCTCCTCACACCCACAGAAATAAAGTATTTCCACCCACTTATACAGAAGTAAGTTTGCAATTGTGAGTATGTGAAACACAGAGTTTATTCTTGTATTATTATTAACTAGAGGCCCGATACACAAAAATTTATGCAAGAGTAAGCCTTCCTTCCCCCGGCTGCCGGCACCGGCTTCCCTCTGGCACCTGGGACCTGGGCTACTTCCCTCCTCCTGCCATCCACAGGCACCTGGTACCCCAGATGGCTCCCCTCAGGCCGCCCACAGGCACCCAGGACCCCAGCTGGCTTCCCTCTGGCCCCGGCTTCATCAGGAAGGATATCCGGAAGATATCCAACCTTTTAGCATATTACCCTTTTATTATTATAGATTATTATATTCTTTATTTGTGTTATACCTGTAAACCTAGTTTTGCTCACCCCTGTAAAAAAAAATGACAAATGCCCCCGCTGATTTCTATTTGGCCAAATCCAACAGACATTTTTAATCTCTCAAGTTGTTGACTGATTTCCTACTGCACTTGATATTATTAGGGTTTTCCCCTCGTATTCCTCTGCTACCTCAGCTCTGGTTGTCCAAGAACCAGAGTTTAGGTTTTAGTTCTCATTTGAGTTCTCATTTAGTTCTCATTTGGGGGATCCTCTTCCTTTACCCATCTTTAAGCATTTTTACCGAGGACTCTCTCTGGTATTTATTTTTTCTAATTATGTATCCATTGGTGACACAATCTACTTTTCCAGTTAACTGAGTACTTCAGTTTTATATCCCCAACTACTTCTTAAGTATACCCTTGGCTAAAGCACAGGTACCACAACATCATCATATCAAAATCTGAACTATTCACCATTCACCCACTCCTGGGCCTGGTTTGATTCCTTTATTCTCTCTGGTAATGATACTTAGTCACCCAAACCAATGATATGATAATCCCCCAAACATTTTCCTTAAAACCCATATGGAGCTGACAATCACCCACTGCCCTTTTACCTTCTCACTCAGCTCTTGAAATGCTTGCTTCTCATACTCTCTACTACTCCTATAGGCCAAGACCTTATCATATTTCTCTGGACTATTATACCAGTCTATTAACTGATTTGTTTAGCTCTAGTTTTTCCCACATCACACTCATACACCATTTTCCCCACCTCTGTCAAAGTAAAGTAATACACATTTTACATATAAATAGAATAAATATCTGACTAAGCCACTCTCCTAATTAAAACCCACTGCCAAAACCTTATAAATATAGTATTTATTTATATTTTGACCTAGTTATCATATACAATGTTCTAAATTCATCCTACCAATACCAGTTTGAGATGCATTTTTATTTCCTCATCTATTCCATTAAAAATAAACAAAAAACTAGCCTCTACTGATTTTCAGACTAACTGAAAGACTATAACTTATATATTTAAAAACACTGATCTACAAGCTTGAGTCCATGCTTAATCACTTCTACACTCAATTTATTATTGTCCTTTCCTATCAACCTAGAAAGGCACATATGTGACACACACCACTGTCTAAAGAGAATCAGTAGAAATAAGGAATGAGTCGAAAATTTTAAATTCTTCAAGTCACCCAAAGAGGTGTACTATTTTGGTTAGAAAAGTATAGAGTGAGCAAAGGGATTGTCGAAAAGAGAACCCAAAGAGACTATTTACGCTCAGCTACTATACTAAGAGGGGCCACCACGAAAGTTTCACTAAGTACAAGGTAAGTTACAATGGATTTCCACACTATAAGTCTATGGAAAATAAAATTAAAATAAGGAAAAAATCTAAAATATTGTTGGGAGGGATATCAAATGGTTTTTGAATGAGTGGGACCAATTTAAATGAAACCTGAATAAGTGGAACATATTTTTAAATAAATGTGAATTCCTCAAAATACTTTCCCAGAAATTGCTTGAATCCTAATATAAGAAAAATATTTTCTGCAAACCTCGAGCATAAAGGTAGAAAGTGAGGATCATAAGTTTTCCATCATCAGGAAAATGGCTTTACAGTAAGAACATTTATAGAAGAAAAAATGGCAACATGATTAAGAGTACTTCAAGCTTTGTATTTTTTTCCAATGTGATCATAAATTATTTTTACTAGGACTGAATCAAAATTATTTTGAGTCCTTAAAAAGTACTAATTACATGTAGAATGATATTCAAATATACTTTTTGAGATAAAATTTATAGCCCACCAATGAAGCCTCTTGAAATTTATTTAACAAAATGTTATATCCTAAAGTATAAATAATTTTAAATTATTTGTGACTATATGTAATATACAAAAAATAAGCATTTAAATCTTTAATTTAGGTCTTTGCTAATATTAATAAAAATTACTTATAGTAAAAGTTTTAAAAAATTTACTTCTCATAGTTTTGTTTTTTTTTACAATTTTATCACTTTATTTTGATCTTGCTTCAAAGAACTTTCAGATAGCTAAAAATATATATTTAAAAGTCACTCTTAAGACACATTTCTTCAAAAGCCTTTGCTAAAAACCTTGGAAGGTGGCATTTCCCTCGTTATAACTACTTGGTTATGGTAATTATGTCAAGTATTGATACTGCTGAGACATTTTAAGGGCAGGTTTACTCTTTTCTACCAGAAGCATAATTCTTCTCAAAATACTGAATATATCTTGCTAATCTGGAGCATTGTAAAGCTCTTTACATTTTATCACAACAAAATCTGCATTCACAACCCAGTTTACTTATTTGGCTTTTTCTCTACTTCCTTCTTCAGTAGTATCTACACTTGAGGTTGCAATTATAAAGATAAAACTACACGGGCAATCCGCTCTTTCAGATTGCTCATTACCTTTAAACAACTGGTGTGAAGGTGGGTAATGGACTGCCTATGCATTTCCCTTTTCCATGCGTGCCACCCCTCTCTGTTTCTTGCCTCCTATTTTCCCAGAGTCTTAGTTTCTGGTCCACATGCATCCACATCCAAAAGGTATAGAATTTCTGCCACCCTAGAGCTCCCAGAATGTGTCTGTTTTCTCAAGTTTTATGCTTCTAATGTGGCATTAGAAAAATCACTGATCAAAGATACTTAATACAGAGTTCATGTTTGCAGATAAATTTATCTAATTCAATAGTAGCCTTTTTATTACACATACAACAGAGTAGCCAGTATCTATGCCCGCATGCAGTGTGAATTAATAAATCCTGTAACCAGAAGTCTGTGTAAGAGAGGACATTTTCAGTCAATAAAACCAATGCCATACTCACGGTGAAGGTTGGTGGGGCTGGTTTTCAGCATTTCTTGGTGTTTTGCAGGCAGCAGGCTTCGCCAAGTCCCTGACAACACACCTGGGGCGCATGATAGACAGCACAACGCACTATTAATTATAAAAAGGGTAGAACAAATCTGGAAATTAAACACGGTACTAAAAACACAGTCTAGGGGGAAATCTTTGCAAGCCCCTTAAACAATAACCTGAGGCCCTGGAAAAGCCCTTAGTGCTGGAAATCTTTGACTTGGGCTTCCAAGAACTCAATTATACCCAAATAAAATCTGTGCTAGCCTCTGTATTTGACTTTCCTTTAAGCACCAATAAAATGATGGTCAGCAGCTCTCCCCATAGAAGAGAGGCCACTGAAAGCTATGGCCTCACCCTATGAAGACATCTGAAAGCTTTAAAGATAGAAACAGCTGTTGTGTTGATATGTGAAAAGATGAGCAGGATTTTCTGTAGCTTTGGCTATTTTAGTAAGACTCCTGCCTCATACCATTCATCACAACACAGGTCTTTCCTCTTAATGCGGAAAGAGACCTGAGAGGCCTCGAGACAGCCTCGTGTTCAAAATCCCATTCAAACTAAGGAAAGAGTTAGAAGAAAATATTCATATATACCGTAGAAGTGTGTTTGCGTGTATAAAACAAATAGCAAAGACATATCACAATGTGAGAAAGTAGTACAAGGTCTTTGTGTCTTAAGTCCTCCATCACAGGATAAATAAATGCAGAGGGTAGACGATGTAACAGAGCTGCGAAGGGCAGCAGGAGACAGACTCTTACCCTCATGTCAAGAGGGCTTACAGACCATCAGAGAGATTTGCTAGCAGAAACCAGAAAACAGCCCCACCTGAGGCTGTACCTGGATAGCTCAAATACTCTTCTCCCCTCAAATGCTTAAAAACAAACCCTGCTTTCTATAGGGAAGCCTTGGTTATAAAGCTGGACCCCCACCTCTTACACTTTGCTAAATGGAAACACCTAAGGGACCCAGGAATCTCAAACATAAATCTGGTTCTTCAACTTCCATGGAGTTTTCTTGGAAGTCTGACTACACTACTTATCCTTCAGGCCAGTCGTGTTACTCCAGGAGTGGATTCTTGGGACGATAGTGGCAGGTCAACTTTTCCCAGAGTTAAAAGCTGCATGGCTAAATTCTCCACTTCTGAGAGAATGACACAGGGACACAGGGACACAACGCACAGAAAGGTGCACACATACACACTGCTCATTCCAAACAAGGTCAAGTAAGACTTAAAAACTGGTATGTGACAAAAAAAGAAAAGAAAATGGTGCCATTTCAAAGCCTCAACACGCGTCCCTTCTGGGGCAAGGTAAAAATAAAAGTGACTTGTCAAGTGCTAATGCTAAACGCTTAAGGGAATGGCCAATCCCTCAGGAAGCACAAGGACTTCAGTTTCACCCCAGGCTCATGGGAAGAGACGGCCACCCAGGCTGCAGGGTTAAGAGGACATGTAAGGTAGCACTTGTTAGGGAGAAGTAATACCCTAGAATTTCTGAACTCTGCAGTTTTAAATCGAACTTATACAGAGTACAATGCCCAGGAAGTTAAATTTCCTAGCACTGGAAAATCTTTAGCAATTCTCACCCAGCTAAAAATAGCACATACAGCATTTAATCTACATATACTGGTTTGTGAAAATATCGGAAATATCACCCACTTAGAAAAAAATTTCAAGAACTATGTCTGTGAGAAACCATATGCAACCTTCTTAGTTCATTTCTTTTTTTCCCTCCTGTATTTTCAGGTGTTTAATAACAAAGCTTTGAAATAATCTGCTACTTAATTAGTTTTCCTT
The DNA here is from genome assembly GCA_004026665.1 of Murina feae. NCBI lineage: Eukaryota > Metazoa > Chordata > Mammalia > Chiroptera > Vespertilionidae > Murina > Murina feae. Next base: position 9,338 of record PVJC01002216.1, on the reverse strand, counting down.
AAATGTGCTCTTAAGTGAATTTTTTAAAAAGCAGGACAGAATATATTTTTCATACTAACACATATCCTGACCACAAAACTATGATATAGCCAACTATTGAATCTGAGTTTTTAGGTGGAAAACTATCTGTTCTAAGTTGCTAATTATTCAACCAATTTAAGGGGGCTGTAAACTATGCTAATATATATTCTAATATATATTCCTACATTTTCTAATTTGAGTTATTTTTAGCTGAAATTTTTCATGATGTAAGAAGACCCGATACTCAGATAGATACAAAGATACATAAAGAGACATAATATACTCATAAGGTTTTTGTTAGCTTTAGTAGGTTAACACATCTCTAAAATGAAAATTGATTGTTGTGTCTGGCATATCACAGTTTGGAGGGACAAAAATGTAACAGTTTTGACAGTTCTAATGTATAGAAATTGTTCAGCCCCAGCACTTGTCAAGTATCTCCCATGCATTGAAGTTATTATAATAAGATAAACCTCACATACTCTAAGAAACACAACTATGAAATTTCAGTAAGTGTGGACATTAGGAATCTTGCTCTACATATAACTTATTCATTCTTCCAGACAGAAGGAGGGCACACAAATAATGCCACAATGCTGACTTCCCAGACTAGGAGTTCAAGGATCTTAACCTCTTACTCTTTATAAAGATTTTAATTACTCGGGGAATTATCAGACATGGACTCTTACCAGTCTTCAAACTGCATGTGAACATTCCCTCATCACTCAAGCATCAAGGAAGATTTATGCAAATGAGACATTCAGCTACCACCTCAGGGGAAAGCTCCAGTCTCCGCCCTCAGCGCTGCAGCGTTTTATGAATGACTGCAATCAATGCAATGAATGGCTGCCAACTACCCACTCAGCCACTTCTACTCTTCCGTGCACTTACACACAGGAGAAACAAGTATTGCGTGAGCCTGCCAATGAGGCTATAGTAAAGCTTTCATCTCACCAAACAGGAACTAAGTGTGCTTCCAGATACAGTATGTAAATTAAAAATCCTAAAGGCCTCCCAAAAATTACAATTTACATAATTACTCTCTTTCTTTTGACTTTCCATTTTGGTGCCTGCAATCACTAGCACCCCCACCAGCAAAAATATAAAAATAAAAAAATCCCACTATTTTATGAGACCTTATCTCAACTTGAACTTTATCAAAATTGTTTTATCTTTCATGACTCCTGCCGGGAAACTAGTTTCAGTGCACTAAAGTTGCCAAATAGGTTGTGACAGGTTTACATTTCTGTTCTCAATCTTTTGGTTTTAGAATTTTACCGGATTTCTATCATCAGTGGAGACAACAATTACAACCTATTAGTGCTAAGATCCCCAAAGGTTACTGTGCTAGTCTGCGTTTGTCATAAGAGGCAGCTAAAGCAACATAAGGTTAACAGAATGAAACATTCTTTTAAATATGCAATCTTCTGGCTGCTGCCCACTGTTAAAAATGCATAGAAACAAGAAAATAATTAGACAAGAAGAGAGCTCAGATTCAGTGCTTACAGCCCCTCTTCCACATGTCATTAGCCAAAAGTACCTAAAATACATGCAAAAGCCCTATCTCCACTCTGATCCCCACTTAACTCCAGACATCCAACTGCCTCCTCAATACTTCCATTTGAATTTCCAATGGGCCTCTCAAAATCAGTACTTCCAAAATGGAACTCTTCATCTTTCCCACAGACCCCTAACACTCCCCCGACCCGCGAATCTTCCCACAGCCATCTCCATCTTGGCTAAACTGAAAAAACATTTCTCTGGCTGTTCAGGCTAGAAACTTTACACTTGGCTCCTCTTTTCTTTCACACCTGTGTCTGTCCAATCCGCTAGATTGGTTCAGCTTTCAAACCATGCACCAAACCTGACAAATCCTCACGTGCTCCACTATCGCCATGCTGTCCTGAGCCAATATCACCTTCTATTTGGATTCCCACAACACTTTTAACTGGTAACCGGACATTTACTTTTGTGCTTCTCCTGGAGTTTATTCTCAACACATCAGCCAAACTCACTCTTGAAAGAGAAATCAGACCATGACTTCAAAATCTTGCACTGGCTTCCCTCCCCGCTTCCCTACTAGCTCCCTCTGCTCCCAATAAGCCAGCCTCCATGCTGGTCTTTCTCAGACATTCCTGGTGAGATCTTATCTTGGGGCCTTTGCACCAACCCTTCTTTCAGGTGGAATGCTCTTCCCTGATTTGTACAACAAACCGGGTTTGCCCCTTTCAAGTCTTTGTTCACTGGTCAGTTGTTGATGGCTCCTACTTTGATCATCCTACTTACTACTTACTATTGTACTCTCCTTCCCCCTCACCACCACAACCACACACTTCCAATACCCCCCCAGCATGCTCTGCTACTTACAAAAATGCGCCCCCTCCAGCTGGAGCTGTTCAAGAGTAACTTCAAGAGCCAGAACGGTGTCTGACATAATAGTCACTAAATATTTGTTAAATGAGTGAATAAGATAAAAAAGCCAAAAGCTATAGATTTCAAGCTTGAGTAACTAATTTTACATGCTAAAACTTAACGATTTAGAAAAATTATAGGTAAGACCTTTTTGTAATAGTACAGCACATTTTTGTAAAATATTTATAAACTATAAATTAATTCGTGGCCAGTAAGTTCTGTGTAACTCTGCTAAATTTGTTGTGTATGGTTTGACCAAGGTTCTGAACAAGAAAAAAATGCATTTGTCAGCATATTTAGTGGAAAATACTTTTTATTGCCAAGTAATTGCTTTGAACCAGTGAGATATTATTTTAACATCTGTACTGATAGTTTACCAAATAAAACTTTAAAATAATAGTCCATAAAGCAATTTCTTAATAGTAAAAACAGAAAAATCCCCTTTTTCTTCTGATTTTTCTAAATAGGGTAGGAAAATAAGAACTTCTGTTCATTGACACTTATTTTGTACCAAAATGTAGACAGAATATTTCATTAAATGTTCACCATAGCCTACAAGGAGATATGATTGTCCCACTTGACAAATGAAGAAACAGTAGTTCTAAGATATTACATTATCTTTCCAATGATAAATGGCGAATGTTGATATTCTAAGAAGCCAAGATTTGTATCAAGGGTCTGCTTGGCATCAAAATAATGTCCTTTCCATCATTACAAAATACCTCCTGTCATTAATACTTGAAAAATGAATTAAAAATAATAAAAATCAATCATGAAGTTACAGAATTCAGCATCCTCAGATATGTTTCAATACCATTAATTTCATGATATAGGTACATTGTTGAAACTGTTCAAAAAATCCCACATAATTGAGTGTTCTCTAAACAATACTCTAATATCATAAGACAGTATTCTCCAAATGTAACAGCAGAATATGTGACACCCCTGATGACAGCAGGGTGTCAAATTGATTAAATTAGAAATATAGAGTGACTGTAAATACAATGAGAATAGCTACAAAAGTGTGAAATGCAAAGCAGGTCATCCAATATAGAAAAAGAGTTTAAGAAAATGAACCAACAAAGCTAAAAGGATTTTTAAAATTCATTTGAAAGACAAATATAACACAATTGACACGAATCTCCTCAAATATTTTTCAAAGGAGGTCTTCAAAAGTGATCTTCTCATTTTCATTTACAAATTTACTAAAAGAGAAAAAGCTAAAAATACTAATTTAAAAAATTAGTTTTTTAAAAGTTGCATATTCTTGTCAGTTAATGATGAACAAATGAGTATGATTACTATTACTCTTAAGATGAAGATGGGACAGTGAATATTCTATACCAGAAGAAATTTTGAAAAGCCAGATGTGCTAATCACAAATCATCAGGGCCTATCTACCACACCTCTGATATGCATTTGGGAACTCTCAAAGACTATATAATACAAATTATTATTTTAAAAGTACATTGAGAACAGGAGAAATAGGTTCCTAATTATAAGAAATGAGAAACCAACTGGCCGTTTTTCCAGAGAATAACAAGGCCTGCTGACCCTCCCCTAAAGAAGCGAGGAGGTTATTCACAAAACCAGGCAAAATAAAGGTGATACCAAGATAAAGATTCACTACAGAGATTAATTGATGATTTAAAATTGTGGAAAAACAATTTTTTTTCAGACTGATAAGAAATAAAATAGGTAAGAAGTCAAGTCCCTGGTCTTCTGGATTATTAGAATCTGCCCTGTTTATCATCCCTAATGTTTCCAGAATGCTAACAGTCTTGGTTCTAAAAGGTCCTAATATCGATTCCAATATTTCAGCAATATGACCAATCAACCTCTTTTTATTCAAGCTACCATTTTCTGCTAACACAATAAGTTTCTTTCTCCATTCACTAATTCTTAAGATATTTTACATATCTACTGTATTTTCTGGCATATCAGACGACTTTTTAAGCCAGGAAAATCTTCTCAAAAGTTGGGGGTCATCTTATACACCGGGGGTCGTCTTATAGGGCGGTGCTGAAACTTCCCAGCCAGGCTGGAAAATCTGTGGTCGCCGCATACAGTGAGGGGAGCTCAAAAATGGCTGCACTTCATTCATTTCAATGGAGCCGGACAGAGACCGCAAGTGTCTCCTATCGGCTCCTTTTTGTGCCGCATACGGTCTCCATCCGAACTTTTAAATCCAGGAAAATCTTCTCAAAAGTTGAGGGTCATTTTATACATCAGAAAATGCAGGTATGGATTTATATTTGCTACCCCCACACACTGACCTTTATATATATATATATAATTTTTTTATTGATTAAGGTATTACATGTGTGCTTATCCCTCTTCCTTGCCCTCCTTGCTCCTTCTCTCTGCCCCCCTCCAGAGTGTCTGTGTCCATTGATTATGCTTATATGCATGCATACAAGTCCTTTGGTTGATCTCTCCACCTTACCCTCACCCTCCCGTACCTCCCCTCTGGGGTTTGATGGTCTGATCAATGCTTCTCTGTCTCTGGAACTGTTCTCCAAAAGTCACCTACTGCTGCCTGCAAAACAGCACAGTTTTAGCAAAACCAAGAAGACCAGAAATTTTCTGCCACTAAACCTATGAGAACTTCTGTTCATTCCACAGAGAAGAAAAATATAGCTAGTAAAAAGTAAAGAATTTTCAGAGGAAGGAAGTAATCAACATAGTCAATGCAGCTGAAGCACCAAATAATTTGAGGCCTGAAATCATGGTTTGAACGCTCCAAGAGTAAAAAGAGATGAAGTTCAATAGAATTGCAAGGGGGTCAATGGGGAAAAAGGTGGTGTGAACATAGGGATAGAAAATGTAGACAATTGCTGCACATGTAGACAAAAGCTGAACTGAGAAAAGAGGAGTGATGAAGGAAAACTGATCTTTTTAATACTTACAGGCATAATTCTAGGTGAGGGAATTAGCCTTGGGAAAGGGAGAAGTTAAAGGTTCAGGGTAGGAAGGAGCAGAAGAGAAGGAAGGGGAGGAGAAAAAAGTGATAGGATTAAGAAAAACAAAAAACTCATAGACACAGAAAACAGTACAGAGATTACTGGAGGGAGATAAAAGGGAATAAAGGGGAGATGGGGAGATAAATGGTGATGGAAGGACACTTGCGGTGGTTAACACACAATATACAGATAATGTACTATAGAATTGTATACCTAAAACCTATATAGTTTTATTTACCAATGTCACCCCAGTAAATTCAATCAAAAGGAAGAAAAAGCAAGTCCACAAAACAAGATGAATTCCAAGAAATGTAAATATATGTGGATGTGAAAAATATCTAATCTAATAAAAGAGTCATATGCAAATTGACCCTCACTCCATTACACCCACAAGCCATGCCCACAAACCATTCCCACCAACCAATCAGGAGTAAATATGCAAATTAACTCAACTAAGATGGTGGCGCCTAGTCGCCTCAGCCCCGCAACTGAAGTAGCCAGGCCTGTTAGCCAGGCAGGTGGTGGGAGAGGCAGGGGGGCCAAGGGGCAGACAATTGCAAAAACTTGAGAAGGGGTGGAGCTGGCAATTGCAGGGGTTGGGGGATTTTCTCCCCAGGCCTACAGCCCCAGGCAGAGACCCCTGGCCTGGGAAGGGATAGAGCCGGCCATCACAGGGGTTTGGGGGTCTTCTGCCCAGGCCTGCATCCTAGGCCAGAGGTTACAGACATGGGTAGGGGTGGAGCTGGGATTGGAGGGGCAGGGGTGGAGCCAGTGATTGGAGTGAACTACAGAGGAAACACTTTTTCTTATCGCTCATTGGCTAAGCTCCCTGTATGCCACTGGTAATATTCTTAGTAACTTGGGTAATAAGAATCCAAAAAGGTGATCTAGGATTTTTTCACCACACTCCTGGAGAAAAAAAATGGAGGTCCACTGCTAGAGGGCTAAGAAATGTCATATCTTGCCCTAGCCAGTTTGGCTCAGTGCATAATGCCTCAGCTTGCTGACTTCAGGGTCTGGGTTCAATTCTGACCAAGGACATGTACCTAGGTTTCAGGGTCCTCCCTGGCCTGGGTCCAGGTCAGAGCTCATGCAAGAGGCAACCAATCAAAGTGTTCTTCTCACTTCGATGTTTCTGTCTTTCCCTTCTCTTCCACATTCTCTAAAAATCAATGGAAACATATCCTCAGGTGAGGAGAAAGAAAGAAAGAAAGAAAGAAAGAAAGAAAGAAAGAAAGAAAGAAAGAAAGAAAGAAAGAAAGAAAGAAAGAAAGAAAGAAAGAAAGAAAGAAATGTCATATCCTATGAAAGATACATCTTGAAAATGCCTAAAGAAAGTTGTCATTTCTTCATGGTGAAGGGACTGGAGTCCATGTTAATGAAAACACCTTGGTGGCTGCGGTGACTGGCAGTGGCTGTAGCAGCAGAGTGATGGGGCTGGTGGCTTCCCCTGATTAGCCTGGTCGCCTCCCACAAAGGAGGCCAGACTGTGGCTTAGGCCTGCTCCCCATGGGGAGCAGGGAGCAGGGCTAAGCCATCAGTATGACATCCCCTGGGGGCTCCCAATATGTGAGAGGGGGCAGGCTTGGCTGAGGAACGCCCCCCTACAGTGCACAAATTTCATGCACCGGGCCCCTAGTACAATAATAAAAAGACAGAAAAATAGCAGTAATAGTATCAGCTAAGAATTCTAGTGCTCATAGTACGCCAAGAACTGTGCTAAGAACCCTACATGCCTTTCATCATGTCATCTGGTCATATGTTGTATATTGCACTTGGTGCTACTTGAGTTACACTTTTATTTGTGAAATACCACAATATCTTCTTAGAAGCACAATTCGTCATTTCAAAAATCACTTCATGTATATGAAACACTGTTTTTAGCCAATAAATTATTCCATCCTTATTCAAGTTTTAGCAAGAAGCACACAATTATAACTGAATATTTCAAGTTTTAAGCACCTCACATCCCCTTGCCACATTTCAGTGTTGTAGAATAATAGTAGATAGTTATTAGATAATGGTTGTATACAGTCTAAATGTCCTGGATGCAATTTGGTAGTAGAGAGGGATGAATGGTATCTGTAAAGATTATCGGCAGAGCTTTTTAACAACTAATGATTTTTCTGCTTTTTATTTGTAACACAAAACCACAGCTCTTTGAATAATGATTTTAGGGGAGTTTTATGTATCTAAATAAGCTTTTCCTCCACAAGCATTCTCTCTTTTTTCTCATTGGGGAGCCAGAGAGCTAAATAAAAATTTACTAGAGATCCATAATAGTTCCTTGGTGGGATTTAAGTGGATTTTAAATAGACAAAATAAAATGGAAAAATGGAACATGGAAAAGCATTAATGAAATCTTAGGCATTACTTTCAATTAATTGTAACTATTTTCTCAATTAATCTACCTGCTTAGAAATCACAAAAACAGCAGCCAGTCTGATAGGAAAATATATTGTATATGGACTATTACTTGTGCATAAATATTAAAGTGGCATACAAGAAATATACAATATTTATAATAAAAAATGAAATACCTATTTTGTCAAGAGGCTATGATTTTTTTTTACCTAAAATATGAAAAAGAATGAAACCAAATAATTTTGACACTTTAATACCCAAATATGATTACTGCTTTGTTTTAATTTTTTGTGTATTTAGAATGAGGGGAAAAACCTTATAAATAACTTTTTTTCATCCCCTTAATCCAAACTGATTAAAATATGAACAGATAATTAGAAATACCTACACTGACTAAAGGTAGTGACATTAAAAAGACAGTACATAGGACTTCGCTCCCCTTACTGACAAAGGCAAACATTGCCCAAGGCCTCTGTTCTCCTTCTTGACTTGATAAGACTGTCATTCTTGTGGCTTCAGATGGGCTGCTGGTTCCTGAACTATCATTTTTAGACTTCATCTCCCAAATCTGTCAGGTCTTAAATCTGTGTCTACCTTAGAACCTTCTACCAGCTGAGCTTAAACACACTAAAATACTGAATTAAACAGACTAAAATACTGAATCCTCCTCTCAAACTTAAACACCTCCCAAGTTCAACATAGTAGTCAAGTAAATCTTCCCTTTACTGCTGTTCACAATCTTGATGCCATTATGACCTCTCATTGTCCTTAATGGCCAGTAAGACACTGAGTCCTCTGGCTGTTCCTTCGAAGGATCATAAAATCGCCCTTTCTTATTTATGTCTACTAGTTCCAAATTCGTTTTCTCTCTTGAATGAACTACTCAAGTATTCTTCCTCACTCTAATTTCTCTGATTCACAGTTATACAAAAGGGCTTCACATTCTCCACCATACCAAATATAAACACTAGTTCCAAGTTCTCCAGTTCCTAGGTATTTCATCTACAAATTTCCTTATTCACTAAACTCCCCTGCTTAATTCCTAACACTGCTCTGCCCATTTTCCAAGTCAGGCAAATATCTCATATTTTTACAATATCATTTTCACCTTCACTCCATGTGCTACTTTTATTATTTAAAACTAAAGGGCCAGTGCATGAAATTGATGCATGCGAGGGGTGGTGGGGGGGGGGGGGTTCCTCAGCCCAGCCTTCACCCTCTCCAATCTGGGATCCCTTGGGGGATTTCTAAACTGGCAGGATGACTGGCTCCTAACCACTTGCCTGCCTGCTTGCCTGATCACCCCTATCCCCTCTGCCACCCTGATCACCCCTACCTTGGCCTCCTCCTGGCCTGATCACCCATACCTTGCCCCTGTGTCAGCCTGACTGCCCCTACCTTGACCCCTTGCTGGCCTGATTGCCTTGCCCTCCTGCCAGCCTGATCACCCCTACCTTGACCCCCCTGCTGGTCTGATCGCTCCTAACTGCCTCTGCCTGTCTGATCGCCCCAATTGCCCTCCTCTACCAGCCTGATCTCACCCCCAACTGCCCGCCCCTGCAAACTTGATCTTGTCCC